>CAJNDV010003858.1:7914-26326 GCA_905221635.1 Symbiodinium sp. CCMP2456
TTTAGGGTTTCAAGGATTAGGGTTTCAGGTTATACGGTTTAGGGTTTTCGGGTTTTAGGGCTTAAGGCTTTAGGGTTTAGGGTCTAGGGTAGCATTTAAACGGCGATAGCATGAAGGACCGATCTGGCAGTGCATGCAAGGTCAAACACTTTCCGCACAATGAGCCGATGTTAATCATTGAACACGAAACATCGGAAGACCGAATCTGCGTCTTTCCTTCTGCATTCTTGCTGAGTCAGCAACTCGGCGCTCTCAATGGCTCTCAAATGGTGATGGCGACCGAGCACTCGCCAGTGCCACGGATATGCCAAAAACCTAATTCGTTCAGGCAATGAACAGAACTGCGAAAGGACTTTCAGCGAAGGTACGCAAGCCGTCTGCTCGCGCTCGCTGTCGAATTGAACGCAGCTCTCATGGTACAAGCTGGAGGTGTCAGAGAGGACAATTTCGGCTCAGGGCCTACTTCAGTGCTTGGTGGGGTTTAGGGTTTAGGGGTTTAGGGGTTTAGGGTTTAGGGTTTAGGCTTTAGGGCTTTAGGGTTTAGGGTTTAGGGTTTAGGGTTTAGGGGTTTAGTGTTCAGGCTTACTCTAACTTGGCAAGCTGATTGAAAACACAAAACATAACTTGGCAAGCTGATTGAAAACACAAAACACACACAGACATCCGCACTCCAGCTCAAGGCAAAGAAAGAAATGCATGGTAGATCTCATAGGGATCTTCGCCTGCATCTTTGCTTCAGAAACTGTCGTAGATGCTTTCAGCTTCGGCAAACATCTAAAGTGTCTAATACAGACTGTGAGCGGAGCATCTTCTTCTCAATCCACCGGTGCCGGAAGAATGTCAGAGATGCACTCTTCATGCTACTGCGGTGCCATTAAGCCCCAAACCCTAAACCTTAAACCCTAAACGTTCAAACCTAACCCTAAACCTCAAACCTTAAACCATAAACCCTAAACCTGCAAACCTAACCCTAAACCTCAAACCTTAAACCCTAAACCCTACACCGAAAACCAGAAACCCTAAACCCTAAACCCTAAACCTTAAACCCTAAACCGGCACGCCTTCCCTTACCTTTCAGGGCTCACGGTCTCCTCAAGGCGGGAAGAGCTTCCTGAGCAGAGCGTCGCGCCTCTCCTCGGTTGGCAGCGGGCTGTGTGGATCTGTTACGCAATGTGATGCAGGAGCCTTATGAAGCAGAACATGGCTTTGGTATGTATTGCTTATCTCTATATATATATATATATACACATGTATATATGTATGTCTATACCGGTGTGTATATATATATATGTTTCTTTATATTACGACATGCTGTGTATATATATATATATATATACATACACATGTTTCATATGAGACTACAGTCACAGTGAACATGAACATCTTGTGCAAGAACCCACTGCGTAAGAACCATAGCCCCTACTCCTGCCCGGATTGCACAAAACATGTTGCCTCGAAGAGAAGAACTTTAGGGCGCGCTACCTGTCGGGATCGGGTTCTTACCCTAAGGGTCCAAAGGAAACAGTAATGAGGTACTCTGGTTGCATATAGTAGATAACTGGGTATATGATGATTATCCAGAGGCTCCATAGTAGCTCCTTTTCGTGGGTTATATTTAGGATCCTATGAAGTAATGCCAAAACGAAACTACTATGCTAAACCCTAAACCCTAAACCCTAAACCCTAAATCCTAAATCCTAAATCCTAAACCTCAACGATGATTAGGCACTTGGACCCTTGGGGTTATGTTGGAGTGGATTCGGGTTGCCCTAGCCAGCCCGGGCTCGGGTTGCAAAAGCCACCAGGTAATGTAGGGGCCGTAGATTTTAGAATAGGGTTCCTTTAAAGGGCTCCTTAAAAAGGATACCATAAGGGCTATAAGGGTTCTACAATGTAGAGGCCTTAATAGTTGGAATAGGGCTTTGGGCTTTCGGGGTACATTATACTATACAAATAAACAAGGAACCCCCCAAAATAGTATTGGTTATTATTTAGACCCCTATGTTAGGTATACAACCGCCGTCGGGAACCATGTTGCTACTGTGGGCTTCTGTCAAGGCCACTCAGTCTGAGTGCGATCCTTGGCGAGACTTGGGTCCGAGCTTGTGCTGTACTTGGAGCACTTGCAGTTCGGTTTAGGGTTTAGGGTTTTGCGTTCTGGGATTTCTAGAATTTCCTAAACCCTAAACCCTAAACCCTTCTGAGCCGTTGGAGCCTTTGACTGGCTTGCCAAAAGGTCGACCTCCTTTGCACGCAAGGCTTCTCTCTCAACAGCCCACTTTGCAGCAGGTTTAAGGGTTTAGGGTTTAGGGTTGCGTCGTCACTGCATGTCGCCATGTGGTCGTCGCTTCGTTCATACCGTCTGTCAGCCCATGCGAAATAGGCCGTGGGAAGGTTTGCCATCTTCTCGGAGGCAGCACTACTGGATGCCGCGGCAATGTTGCACATTGGGCTCCATGCTAGACCATGGCTATTGCTCTTAGTACTTACCCAAAGGGTCCAAAGTACCTGTATGGTAACATGTAGGGCTTCTTATTATGATTTGGGAATGTATCCCCCATAACACTACCTAGGACCCTTTGGGTTAGGCTACCCTAAACCCTAAACCCTAACTCCTACGTTACATCGCTTAGGACATTCAGAGGAGATGCGACTTCAGAGACTCAGCGCATCTGACCCTGGCTGGGCCGGATTCGTGTGCGGCGTCTTCATTGGACAAGGGTAGCTCTCTAAATTCGGGTTCCTTTTGGGGTCCTCTTTATAAGGGTGCCGTACGAAATTGGGGATCTAAAAAGGGACCCGAATTTAGAGAACTACCCATATGGGTATTTCTCTAAACTCGGGTCCCATCTTACCCAAGGGGTCCTAGGTAGTGTTATGGGGGGATACTTTCCGAAATCAAAATAAGGATTCCTAAGAGAGAAACCCTACATTCTACCATACAGGTACTTTGGACCCTTTGGGTTATAAAGTCCCCTTTATAGTACGGCACCCTTGGAACAACAGAGCCCTACAAGGGATCCTAACCGTTTCCAGCCTTACATCTCGCAACAGCCGCCTCGCTAGCCAAGCGTCTGCAGCAAGGTCTGCCAGGCCTCCTGCGCACAAGTCATGGGGAGCTGGTGGTATCCCTGGCGCTGCCAACGGAGTCTGGCCCGTCTGTGGCGGCGCCGGTGTCGAGGAGCTTCGCTGATTGATCTCTTGAACCCCCTTGGTCCCATGTATCCGCTTCAGAAGCACAAAACGTTGTTTTCCACCCGAAAGCCTATTTTCTTCCTGAAAGCCAGCTTCAAGAAGGAAGCAAACGAAAAGAAAGCAGAGCAGAAAAGGCTTCTGGGACAACCCAAGCCTCGACTGCCTGGCTTTGCCTATCCTCCTGACTGACCATAGGATTCTCCCCTCTCGTGTCCTCGTCACTCAGAAACCAAACGATCTCAGGGGTGTCCTCAAAGTGCACTCTGCATTCTCGCAAATCTGAGATAGCCTGCGACTGCATTCTGATGGATGGAGATGCGCTGGTCGCACACTCTCGGACGTCCAGCAGAACGGCTGCAACGGTCTTGGATGTCGAGCCGCACTGCTGTGGAGAGGCCGAGGAGGTAGAACGAATCATCTGCCGACGAGGTGCCTTGGAAGACGGATGTGGATCCCGAAATACTAGACTCCTACCCCTTAAACCATATAAACCCTAAACTCTACCCTAAACCCTATAAAGCCCTATAAATTCTGAGCCCGAAGCCCTGTGCAGAGGAGGCGCCTTGTCAGAGAGAGCTGGCGTTGAAGGCTTCTGTGGCAGAAAGACAGCCATCTCAAGGTCTGGAAAACGGGGCTTAGGTTTTAGGGTTTAGGGTTTAGGGTTCAGGTTTGATCCTTCCCCTTACATAATTCGGTAGGGCTTAAAGCTCTTTATTAAGCCCTACAAAAAAGCAGCGATGTGTGTCTGCCGCAGCCGAGACCCCCCCCCCCCCTTGACCCTAGCAGCAGCGGGCGTCGGATGCCAGAGATGTTCCCAGGGTTTGACGTGTGTAGGATTCTGGTAGGGCTTTAGGTTTAGGGCTTATAGGGTTTGCGAGTCCAATACCCTTCGACTAAAGTCTAAACCACTAAACCCCCAAATCCTAAATGAGCGTATCATATTGAGCCTCCTACAAACCCTTAAAGGAAGCTATGGTTCTCTTGGAAGATGTCGGAGCCTAGGGTGACGCCTTTGACACCTAGAAAGGTACACGTATCGGTGCAGGTTTAAATGTCGCCCGCCCTAGTAACAGTCATCGCGAACAGAAGCACAACACAAAGCACCAGCAACACCTCAATTTTCTGGTGCTATAAATTCTCTGCATATGATTCTGTTCTATCTGGTGCTAAACTTTGTGCTCATGATTGTGCTGTTTCTGGTGCTAAAGGTTGCTATGAATTTAAGCCATTGCACCTTCAAATCCTGGTGCTCATTTCTGCCTGTGTGATATATAACCCTAGGGGTCCAAGTAGCCCTTATTTATGGTTGTAGGTACCCAAAAAGGCCCCAAAGTCCTGAAATAATGGCACTTGGACCCTTAGGGTAAGGAACCTTTGTTTAAATGATAGGTGGGGGGCAGCATATGAAGGTGCAGTCCACGACAGAGAGACGAACATCGACGGGAACAAGTGAGCTGCATGGGCGAGGATGATGCGGGCGACTGCGATGCGGACCCCCGGAGCGCTACCTCATGGAGGAGGGTTTAGGATTTAGGGTTTAGGGTTACCCTAAAACCTAAACCAAAATAAGGTTCGGGGTTTAAGCGTCCTGCACCGTTGGGGTTTGCGTCGAGGAGATAAACAAGCCAAGGGGGAAATTCCGCACGAGTCGTGTCCGGGAGTCTTGGAACGAGACAGCTAAGGGGGATGCATGCGGGCTCGCGGTCCGCACCAGGCTTTGGATCATGATTTTCTCTGAAAGTCTTTCGAGGAAGTATAGCCTACAAAATATGCTGTCAGAAGTGCAAACTCTCGAAGATTAGTGAACCAAAGCATCTTACGGTTTCCGACCGTTTATAGGGAGGTGCTAGGGGAGCTCCAAGATTGTTTTACGAGTGTTCCGACGGATACGATTTTAAGACTTTGAAGGGTTCACGGTTCAGGGTAATTCGGGTTTTGTTGTCGTGGCGGTTCACAACATGCAGAAGACCCTGCCCCTGCAAACCTCTGCAGCCGCCAACTTCCTCCTGAAGAACCCACAAAATACGCCGAATCTGCACTCCGATACTTTCCGAAATCCCTGAATCATAAGGAATGTATACCTGAAATTAGAGTAGGATCCGTTATATGAATTGACATGAACTAACTTATACTCCTTTCCTGAACTAATTAAGGGATGTCCAAAGGTCCGGGCTCTCACCATATCCAGTGTAGCCCCACTTTATGGGCCCATGTAACCTAATAGTATACCTTGCGCTCAAGACACCCAGGCTTCCAAGAGTATACCATAAAGGATATCAGGGAGCTTACTATGATTTAAGACATGTTCCTTCTTTCAAGGATATTGGGAGGTCTGGGTATATAGGGACTACTTGGAGGGCCAAAGTATCTACTACATGAGCACATGGACCCTTAGGGCCACCCTCATCGGACTCTTTTCGGCGAGTTCCGGTAGAGTAAGAGGCTTGACGGGAAGAACTGCACGACCTCTTGAGACCACATATATACTCAGACCTGCACTGGTGCTTTCATCACCAGCAGCCTGGGAAAACGACAAACTCCACGATACACGGGAGCTACATACCCGGCGGCATGACCTGGTGAAACAAGGGGTTTTGCAGCGTTGACCGTGCCGCCTGCGGAAATGACCCCACCTTGTGTTGAAATGTCATGGCATCCTACGGTAATGACCTGGTATGTGATAAGAAGCTCAGAATATTCCCACATGGCGAACAGCTGTTCATTCGACCCCAGACATCGGGGGACCGAATCTGTGTCGTTCGTTCTGCATCCAGCCCGCAGCTCGTTCCATCACACTGTGATGGCGACCGAACAGCTGGGTCTGGGCTTTATAGAGCTGAACAGCTGACAGGGCCACACTTATGCCATAGACAGGCCTAGTTCAGGCAAGGACTGCACTGTACAACTCTCAAAGAAGCGACGCGAGCCGTCTGCTCACGATCGCTGTCGCGGGAAACACAACTGTGTTCCTGAGTGACCCCGTAAGAAGGGTATCTTTTTTTCCTGTTATTCAGTTTTAAATAAGGGAACCATACAGAAGAACAAACAATTCAAAAAGGGTACTACTCAGGAACCTAGACAATAAGCCCGAAGGTGTCACAGCCAAGGAAGTGGGGTTCGTGCCTGGGGGCTTCTTTGGGTTTGGGCTTTCCGTGAGTTGATGAAGACAATGGTTCGAGAAGCACTCACACTCAGACACCAGCTGAAGGCAGAGAAAGCTATGCATGGTAGATTTCATAGGAAGCTTATCTCTGCCTCAAAAATTTCGATTGCGCTGTTTCAGCGGACATCGAAACTGCGTCATAAAAATGAACCTCGTGCGTGTTGAGCATTTTCTGCTCAATTGACCGTTGCTAAGAGAATGTTGGGGACACACTCTTCATGCTACTGTGGTGCACGTCTTCCCTTACCTTTCAGGGCTCACTTGGGTCTTGAGGCGGGAAGAGCTTCCTGAGCATGGCGGCGCGCCTTTCCTCGGTTTGCGGAGGCTGCGGTGGGCCGTCCCTCCTTTACGCAGCGCAAACAGGGCCTGTCAGAAGTAGAAAAGGGTTCTGGAGTATTTTACCGTCTAAGCCCTATAAACCCTAAACCCTAAACCCTAAACCGTGTAACCAGAAGCCAACCTTGTTTTAATCAAGCGGCTGCTGCCAGGTCTGCCAGGCCTCCTTCACACAAGTCATGGGGAGCTGGTGGTATCCCTGGCACTGCCATCGGAGTCTGGCCCGTCTCTGGCGGCGCCGGTGTGGAGGAGCTTGGCTGATTGATCTCCTAGGTCCCTATGTGATCACGTCCCCTTGAGAACTCCCTAAGGGTCCAAAGGACCCAATAATTTTTGAGGTACTTTGGTTGCGGATAGTAGTTATCTAGGTTAATATTTGGGAGAGTGTATGATTATTAGGTACTCGGACCCTTAGGGACTAGGTAGCCTTCTTCCCATTGCCAAGCCTCAATACCCCCGCGCAAAAGCATAAAGTCAAAAAGGGTTCTGGGAAGACCTAGCTTCATCTGAGTTTGCGCGCTCATCTTCCTCGGTAACCGCAGGAAGCTCTTCGGGGGAGTCCTCGTCACCACTCAGAAACAAAATGATCTCGGGGTTGTCCTCGAAGTGCACCCTGCTTTGGTGCGCGTCCGACAGAACCTGTGACAGCATGCTGATGGATGCCGGTGGGCTCGTAGCAGATTCTGGAACGGCCACCAAATCCAAAACGACTGGACTGGATTTGGAACTCGCGCCGCAGTGCAGTGGAGAGGCCGAGGGGGTAGCACGAATCATGTTCCGACGCGGCGCCTTGGAAGATGGAGCGTGAACCCTGATTTCCAAAACCCCACCCTAAACCCCTTGAGCCCTAAAACCATTCAATCCTAAGCCCCTAAACTTTAAACTCCAGACCTTGTGCAGACAAGGTGCCTTGGAAAAGGGAGGTGGCGTTGAAGGCTTCTGTGGCACAAGAGATGCCATCCCATCGGGGAAAAAGCAGAACTAAATGCGTTAGGGTCCTGGGTCCTTGTGCCCATCAAACCCCAGTAAGCCCCGTCTACAAGAAAACGTGGTTAAAAACCCGTAAACAGCTATGCAGCCCTTTACAAGATTCGGGATACATAGACGCTTAGGCTTAGGACCCTAAACCCTAAACCCTAAACCCTAAACCCTAATCCCTAGGGCTTAGGGTTGATGCTTTAAGGCAAAGGCACAGTACGAAGCCTTGGGCCCTCCAGCGGTGGGCTTTGAAGCAGTGGGTTTAGGGTTTAGGGTTTAGGGTTTAGGGTTTAGGGTTTGGATACCACAGATGTTCCCGGTGCTTATAAGTTGGAATTGTTCTAGGGTCTCCATGACATTTAGAGCTTTTGAGGCTTAAGTTTTCGTGTTTGGGGTTTAAGAGAGTCCAATACCCCTTACGTAGTTCAAGTAACCCTAAACCCTAAACCCTAGACCCAAGATAGTTAAAGCATATTCCTTGAAGTTATCGGGCGAAGCTAAGGTTTGATCCTCTGGGGATGCCGGAGTCTATGGCGGGGTACTTTCGACCTTAGGGTTTAGGGTTTAGCGGTTTAGGGTTTAGGGGTTTAGGGTTTAGCGGTTCAGGGTTTAGACTTAGGGTTAAGGGTTTAAGGTTTAGGGTTTAGGGTTTATGGGTTAAGGGTTCGGAAAGCCGGGTCATGCATTGGCCTGAAAGGTGCTCCTACGAACAAATAGTTGAAGGCCAAAACATATACTCAAACCCCAGGCCCATATAAAACGCTTATACAACCCATGGTCTTGTGGATGTGGAAGGTGTGTCGGGCCTTTTTGACTTGAGATAAGATGCTGATGCTTGCTTCTAGCTCCACATGGCGTCTTGCGAAAACATCAGATACAAAGTGGCATTACCTAAACCCGAAACCCTAAACCCTATATACCCTAAATCCTTCAACCCTAAACCCTATACGCCTAAATCGCAAGCGGGTTCCCAGCGGGCCCACAGTTCAAAATAGACCCCGCATCGCAGTGTCTTGAAGTTCAGGGTCCCGGGAATGCTACGGGTCTGGGTTTAGGGTTTAGGGTTTATAGGGCTTAGAGTTTAGGGTTTATAGGGTTTAGGGTTTCGGGTTTGGAATGTAGGGGCCTTAATAATTAGAATAGGGTTTTGAGGGTTCCTCATTATAATTATAGTATAATATACCCCAAACCCTAGTCTAATTATTCAGGCCCCCCAAACCCTAAACCCTTATATAGTAGCTTATAGAACCCTTTGAGGAATCCTTTAAAAGAGCCTCAAACTCTATTCTACTTATTCAGGCCCCTACATTTATCAGGGCCTATGGGTTCTTATACGGGTTCTGTCAGGATTTCATTTTAATAGGGGCCTTGAGCAAAGGCCCCTGAATGATTCGGCACCTGGGTTTCGGATAATTATTTAAGATAAGGGGTTAAGGTTCAGGGTTAGCATGTAAAAGGAGATATGATTATTACGCACTTGGACCCCGAGGGGAGTCTTTTGGGAGTATGTGATGGGGGTCTACTGGAAGTGGAAGCCTCAAGCATAAGCCGCATGACACACAAAACAGAAAACCCTGAACCCTGAAACCCAAACCCTAAACCCGAACTTAAGCATCCCTTTTCAAAATCCTACTTCTGAGCCACGTAAACCCCACATCCTAAACCCTAAACCTCAAACCCCAAATCCAAAACCCTAAACCCACAACTCTGAACTAAGCCCTAAGCCCAAAACCTTAAACCGGAAAGTATTCCAACGTGACACACGCCATTCCTAAAGCTCCCCGGTAGGATCCCGGCTGCCACGTCGGAAGATCAAACTCCTTGTGCCCCAGATTGGCTTGTAGGGTTTAGGGTTTCGTGTTTATAGGGCTGAATCTACGGATCGAGGTGTAGAAAACCCGACACAGTTGGAAACCAGATTCAGGACAATTAGTGCTGGGATTCTGCAGATTCCCTATACACTATTCTTAAGGACTTACGCTATTGCGTTTCCAACTTGTGGGCTTCTACAGTCGAGTTTGACGGTTTCAGGTATAGAGTTTACGGGTTCATTTGCAGAGATTAGGCTTTAAAGTTTAAGGCCCAGGGGCTAGAGTGACTAGGGCTTAGGGACGATTATCAGATGCTGTCATGTCGCCAACCCTTAGTAACAATATCACAGTATGACGATCCATATGGTCCCTCATGTAAACAACGTATAATACGTTCTACGGTGTACGCCAACACCCTATTCACAATAATCAAAGCCCCTTATCTGCCACTGCAGAGGTGCATTGGATAAGCAGTATTTACCAACCGATCCTTCTGTTGTGCGTTTACGCTAACCCTGAAGCCTCATAATAGGCATTGTGCTGGTCGGCTCGTTTAATATACAGGTCAGACTAAGTAGTAACAGTATCCCCCTGTAATCCCTCCATGTCCCTCATGTATATACTTTAGGGCAAAAAAAAATGTACGCAAGACCGCTATTTTAACCAACAAACCAGGCCCCCGTATTATGGCTTGTGGTGCGCAGGTGTACCGACAAAGACTGTAGAACAGAAGTATCTACCTACCGATGCATCTAACAATCGGTATGTCCACCGAGACAATTAGGACACTGAAGATCACCGCTGCTCTAACCCTCCCTCAAAGCCGGACTGATTAATTGCCCAACCTTCCCTAGAATCCCGAATCCCAAAAGCAGCGTCCTTGCCGGTGATTGTCAAGAGGCTGGCCTCAATAAGTTTGAGGCTTAGGTTGATTATGGTTGGAGCTGTACGGTAGAGGGGCTTCGGGCTCAGTGTTCTTTGTGCCGATTTAGTTGGGAGCTTAGTGTGCTGGGGCGTGGGGTTGGAGATTTCAAGTTGATGAACTCTAAAAACCCAAAACCCCAAACCCCTAAACCACAAACCCCAAAAATCTAAACCCTAGTGTCGAGGGTTGAGGGCATTCGGGAAAGGTTAGTTGCGGCTTTCGATGCCAAAGTTTTAGCCCTCAAGGTTCAGGGTTCAGGTAGCGTTTAGGCTTTAGTAAACCCTAAACCCTAAAACCCTAAACCCTAAACCTTTAGTGTTTAGGGTCTACCAAAACCCTCAACCCGGAGCCGAACACCATCGAACTTTGCCGGAGGGGATCTGCGATGCTCTAAACCCTTAAGGTCAGGGTGTGTCCCTAAGCCCGAAGCCCTTGTCCCTAAAGCCCTAAAGGTAACGCGCCCTTTAGTGACCATGGTGTTTTGGCACCATGGTCGGCGGCGGCGTTTTCAGGAAATGTCAGTAAACGTGTGGTTTTGTGCAGAGGCTTGACTACACGGTTTGCTTTGGATGCTTCGAAAACATCACTTTTACCAGGCTTTGGCTTGCCGAAGCCACAAGACACAGGTTTTGGCGGTATATTTGTAGCTTGGCGAAGCGAATTTCAGTAGGCACCCTTTCTTGTGCCTTCTTTTTGTCACTTTTTGTAGTCCTTGTTCTTCGAGTCGGCCAGCCGACTCAGCTCCGTCCATAGCTGCTTCTGAGGAGCTCGACAGGGCTCGTCTAGGAGTGTTTAGTTTTGCTATGTTTTGCTGTTATTATAAAGTTAGCGGGAGGAGTATGGCTCGTCTGATGGTCTGCGAGCTTCTAGCTTCTCAGACATGTCAGTTCCTGGAAGCCGGCACACGGCAAATGTACACAATGCGCCGAGTAGTTTACAGTGCTTACGACGACGTGTTCGCGGCGGTGGTCGGTGGTGCTGGTGGTGGTGCTGCTTACGACGACGTGGTGTTGGTGGTGGTGTTGCTTACGACGACGTGGACGGTGTCGGCGGTGGTCGGTGGTGCTGGTGGTGGTGCTGCTGCTTACGACGACGGTCGAGTGGACGTCATTAGCCCCCCCCCCGAAACCCTTAAACTATGCCAAAACCCATGGTCGTTAAGGGTCGCGTTAGCCTAAACCACAGCCTGGAACTCTAAACCTGTCAACTTTAGAGTTTATAAGGCTTAGAGTTGCTTTACACCACCCCCAACCCTAAACCCTGAACCTTACTAAACCCCAAGCCTTACCAAACCCTGATCTCTATGAGCCCTAAAACCTTACTAAACCCTAAACCTAAGGAAACCCCAAACCTTACCACACCCTAAACTCCATAAGCTCTAAAACCCAGCTACACTATGAAACCGGAACCTTCAGAGCGCCCCGAGGCCCCTGCCAAGGCTTCCAGGGAGCTTTGCGACGCCTCCTTCAGCAGAGCCTCAGAGTTGGAGACTAGAGGGCTGAGGGTTTAGGGTTTAGGGTTTAGGGCTTGGGGACTCAGACCTCTAGTGCCTTAATCACTAGAATAGTAATACGAGTAGGGTTCCTTAAAAAGGGTCCCTTTACAGGGATCTCTAAGGGTTTGTGCAGGCGTCGTAATAATCAGAATAACGTTTTTGGGGTATATTCTACTCCAACTATAATAAGGAACCTCAAAACAGTAATGTAATTACGTGAGCCCCGACATTAGCTTTCGCAAGGGTGCTATAAGGGCTTTGCAGGAGTTTTCTCCGGCTGTACAAAGTCGTATAGACTCGTGGGGCGTCCGAATGCGACTTGTCTGGTAAGGTTTCAGTGCTGTTTGGCTCTCACCCTAAAGCCGAGAGCGACGCTGACCGTCTCTTGGGGGGGGGTTTGGGGGGTACGCCCGGGCGGTCTGGGGAAAGAATGGCCAGCCAGCCTAGTTTGGGCCTCCTGCGGGCGACCTCTGGGGTTTGGGTTTAGGGTTTAGGGTTTAGTTTAGGTGTCGAACTGCGAGGGGAAGCAGAGAGCAAGAAAGCCCCCCTTGAGGGGGTTTGGGGGTTGAACTCTGAACCCTAATTGAGAATAGTTGGGGTGGTTGGGGCGGGACTACATGCTGATGCAAACGCGCGATGAGTGGGCGCGCCCCTATTCCAAAAAGGTAAAAGGCGCACCCGCCGCGAGGACTCTGTACATACACCCGAAACCCTATAAACTCTAAACCCCAAACCCCAAACCCTAAACCTCAAACCCTAAGCCCTAAACCGTGCCGAGAAATCCTGAACCCTTTCCCAAGTTCCCCCCCAAACCCTAGACCCAGTCCATGAACCCTACGGGTTTAGTGTTTGGGGTTTAGGGTTTAGAGTCTAGGGTTTAGGGTATCATAAACCCTACGGGTTTAGGGTTTGGGGGGTTTGAACCCAAACCTACTCTTGTGTAGAGCCCCTATAAACTGTATGTTGGGGTTCGTAATCGGAACCTACAGCATTGCAGTGTGTTGTAGTGTAGTGTAAACGTGTAAACCCTAGACCCATAAAACGTCATGAACGTTTCATGCAGTCCATGTTCGGCCTTCGGAAGGTTTCAGTCTTGTCCTTCTGTGGAGAAGGGATAAATGGGGTATACATTACAGGATAAGTATAGTCCACACACAAGAGGACAATACAAAGATCTTATTTCTAGATATGTTCTACGAACTTTAGGAACCGTTTCGAAGCTTTCAGATTCAGGTTTGAGTGGGGGAAGCTAAGACTTGGTTAGGCGTGCACTCGACGCTGTTTGTCGGGGATTGGGGCTTGAAGGGCTTTTCCTTGTTTGGGTCCTCTCACAATCCTGACATGGGTTTCGCTTTTAACTCTACAGCTACAAGTACTTCAAAGCTATCCCTTTACCGAGCCGATGGCCACAAACCTTCGAACTTCAGACCCAAGACCCGACACCCGAAGCAACACCATAACACAAGAACAAGTATCCCTGCACCTTACCTCAACCGTCGAGGCTGCGGTGGTGAGGCTTCGGTGATGAAGGGTTCAGGGGTTTTACATCACTGGGGCTGCGGGTGGATGAGTTATTGACTCTATTTTCGCCGTACCGGCTGAAGGTCGTAGGGCTTTAGGGATTCTGACGCTAAAGCTATTACAAGCACTCCGTGGCCAGCCCGCAACGCACCACATCAAGGCCCAAGCGGTTGTGCACGCAGTAAGAATTTTCGAAGCTACCATCCTGGCTCAATGCGAAACAGCTTTCTGCTTCCACACGAGCTACTGTCAATGTTACTAGTGAACCGAAAGACATGGCTCCGGAATCGGGCCCCTGATTGCGGGCAATAGAAAAATCTCGAATGACACCGATATAACAGCCTGTGCCCCTCCTTCAAAAGAGCCTGCAATCAACAACAGAAACTGTGGCACACATGCGTTTTGCCTTCAACAAGGGATCCTCGAAACCCCGAGCCATTTGCCCTCAACGCTGAAAGCACCCGACGCGGCAAACCATTGCCGCCAGAAAGTCACACCAGACGTCCCTAAACCCTGGAAGCCTAAACACCGTTAGCCAGATTTCCCTCACCCCTGTAAGCCTAAACTCTACACTCTGCAAAACAATAAGCCCTCAAGAAAATCCAGTAATGCACGGGGATATTACGGGGGCCTGAATAACTAGAAGAGGCTCCTTTAAAGGGATCCTTCAAACATGGTTCATCTATAAGTGGGCCCCTTATAAATATGCGTCTAGAATAGGGTGGTGGGGTGCAGAACACTGAAATCATGTTGAGGAAGCCTTTGCAACTGTGTTGGCATACGTACTTGCTCACGCTCCTATATTACTTCCCCCGGACGTTGCCAGCAAGGACGGGGAGGTTTCGGCAAGTGCATCGAAACCCTCAGCTACACCCCAGAGACCCACCAGCCAAGACATGATAAAACAAAGGCAAGGTAGGCTTCTTCACAAGAAGCTGGCCAATGAAGCGTATGTTGCCCATCACCTTGGGTTTCAAACGTTGACAGTGGAGAGTGCGCTTGGAGTCGAGAGTTAGGGTTAGGGGCCTATATAGCGTGGAAGAGGAACCGGGATTCAGGTAGCAGGCATGGAAATGGTTTAGGGTTTAGGGTTTAGGGTATGTCTTGCACCATAGACTGTCTAATTGTTCCTGCTAGGTGATCACACATGTAGGTCCAACATGGTAGCATCGCTGTTGCTGGCATAAGTGTCCACACACCCAGATAAAATCTACGTTGACCCCAAAAGTACTCATATAGGGACTACTGTAAGGCTAAAGTAAACTATATGAGCACATGGACCCTTAGGGTTGTTGTTGCGGCTGCTCATCAACCCTAAACCCTAAACCCTAAACCCTAAACCCTAAACACCCTAAACCCTAAAGCCTAGACCCTAATTTGGGACTCTGAGCTTGGGATTGGGTTTTCGACTTGAGGGGGTTTAGGGTTTGGGGTTTCGGGTTTAAGGTTTAGGGCTTAGGGTTTGAGGTTTAGGGTTTAGGGTTTAGGGTTTAGGGTTTAGGGTTTAGGGTTTAGGGTTTAGGGTTTGTTTTTTGGTTTAGGGTGTGGGGTTCAGGTTTTGAGGTTTAGGGTTTGTGGCTTAGGGCGAGAGAAAGAATTGCGATCTAAATCTACCGTATATAGGCCTCAAAGGCTTAGGGTTAAAGTATACGTCAACCCCAAACTTGTTTAAGGACTTTTCTAAGGAAATCATAATAGGGAACCCTAAAGAAAAAGCTTCATAGGGTCCGGGTAACTCCAAAACAGTTTACGCTTGGCCCCCGAAGCTCTAAGACAGCCAAAGACCCCGCCAGATACAACAGCCCAGTCGCCCGAAGGCGATATCTCTGCCGCTTCTCCTCGTGCTCCTCCAGCTCCTGGTGCAGGTTGAGGGCTTAGGGTCTAGACTTTAGGCGGTATACCTCCAGCTCCTGTTATTCGGCTTTTCAGTATATCCGCTCAGCCGGGCGTGCTAGGCCTAAAGTTTAAAGTCTTTAAATGGGTTGTTGTCATCCTGCGTAGACCAGTCGTAAGCCCTGAGGCCTGTGTATCGCAGACCCGGAGACCTAATCCTAAACCCTGAAGCTATAAGGTCTTATAGTGACCCCTAAACCCTAAACCCTGAAGCCTTTTGGCCTTATAGGGGAAGCCCTCAACACTTCTCGCCTCAACCTTCCAGCATCCGATGATCGGTTCCCACCCGCCTTCGGATCTTCAGCGGGGATGCATGGGGCCCAAGGATTGCCCCAAGGGTCCATGTACCCAAATATGGCTGATGAGATAAAGCCTGCATTACCCATCGTAAGGAATATACCATAATTCCCATAGTCTCGAGTATTTAAGATAATGCAGAGTTTGTATCATCAACAGTAGTACATACTTTGGCCTTAAAGTAGTCCTTATATAGGTCCCTGGAGAAGTAGAGCATGGCCAGAAAATGCACCACTGCGTGGCTCTTCTTGGAGTCACGGGGGCCGTGACAAACACGACTGCGCTCGTCCAGCCCTTGAAAGCGGGTGCTGCCTCGGTGGAGTCGGCCACGTCCGATTCCCAACATGGACAGAAATGCTGACCGGCAAACGCTTCGGCCCTCGATTTGGTACTTCCTTTTCTGTCGCTGTGGAGAAGACACGAGCGACCACAGATAGGCATCTTGGTTGCGCTTGGGCAAGGCCCAGAACTCTTGGCAAACAGAAACCCTAAACCCTAAACCCTAAACCCACAACGGCAGTCGCACGCCGGTGACTCGAGGACTCTCTGCAGACGTGTCCTTCAGGGCAAACACGCGTACTGCGTCCGTGCTCTACTGAGCCCACCGAAGCATATGGGGGTTTCCGAAAATTAGGGTACCTTATTTTGGGGTCCTTATAATAAGGATCCTATTATTTAGGGTACTATATTGGGGTCCCCTACTTTCGGAAACTCCCATGTACCATTTGGGTACATGGACCCTCAGAGTAGGATCGTGGCTACAGTGAGGTTCAGGATACCCTCTTTGGGAAATCTTTGAGTCTCAAGGCCTGGATGTTGTGGAAACCCTAAACCCTAAACCCTAAAGCAGGTTTAGGGGTTTAGGGTTTAGGGTTTAGGGTATGTGAAGACGGCAAAGTCAGCCATACCGAGCGTCCTAGCCCTAAACCTCAACCCAAGGGTTTTGGGTTTAGGATTTAGGGCTTAGGGTTTAGGGCTTCTGGTCTAAACCCTTACCCTAAACCCTACCCACACGGGAAAGGCGAAAACAAGCCTTTGAAGTATCCCGAAGCACACAGACTCTAAGCCAATTCATTCAAGGGCTCCTTTACGGGTCTCCTTTAAGGGTTCCTTTAAGGTCCGTATCCAAATAATGCAGGTTTTAGCCCCCAAAGTGCCTGTGTAGGAACTATTTTAAGGCCAAAGTATAGCCTGCATGAGAACATGGACCCTTGGGGTATTGGGATCATCACGAAACCTTCCTTTGCAGCTGCTAAGGGATCCACCTGATAGTGCGTCGCACATTTTTGTTAATCTTCACACAGCTTGTAACAATCACGCCGCTGCAATGCCGGAGTAATTGCGCGCTGTTTCGTGTCGGATGCATCATTGACACATAGCTGCAGGTTTCTGAATCGATAGCAATGGTGATAGCCTCGTCAAAAGAAAACCATAATAAGAAAAAATGAAAGAAGACAGTCGTAAGCGCTAGACTCGAGACAAAACAGCAAGGGGAGCCGATAGAACAAACACAGTGACAATGATCATAAACCCTATAAGCCCTGAACCTTGTAAGCCCTAGACGCTATAAACCCTAAACCCTGTAGGCCCTAAATCCTAAACCCTACAAGCCCTAAGCCCTACCATAAGGGTCCAAATACCTAATAATCATATACTCTTCTGATTCCTAACCTACAAAACTACTATCCGTAAGCCAAGTACATGATTATTAGGTCCTTTGGACCCTTTGGGTAAACCCTATGTGATAACTGTTCAGGCCTCCGGGGTTGCTGCTGCCTTCTTCTTTGGAGACATCTCCTGCGGTGCATTGCCAGCAAACAGACTGGTTTAGGGTTTAAGGTTTAGGGTTGAGGGTTTAGTACCCAAAGGGTCCTTAGTACCTGGTACCTATATCGGGGATACTTGCCCAAGCCATGATAGCACTTCCTAAGTATTCTAGAAACGCTACATACTACTATAATATACGTACTTAGGACCGTTTGGGTTAAACAGGTTTGATACAGCCGTAAATCTTAAATCGTGATAGCATAAAACACTCAAGCTAAACCGCTGTCCTGTTTGTATGACTGAAGCACCCATATGCCATGAAGAGTCTACGTGACATGGAGGCCTAATAAGGTGAGAGGAGTGTCGCCGGATCCCCACTTGCAGGCTGGAACGCCCTAGGTTCAGGGTTTAGGCCTTATATACAGAGTCCAGGCTTGACTTTGAGAGCAGCAGTTGGGGTTTAGGGTTTAGGGTGTGGGATTTATGTCCGAGGCTTCGTGGGTTGAAGATTATCCGGAAGGGGCTAATTCTTGATTTCTGGGCAACGGCCTCTTGCAGGTGGGACCTCAACACAAACCGCCCCACACCCTACTCCTTTAGGGTTTAGGGCCACTTTTAGGGCTTAATTAAAGGGGCTGGACACCCTGAACCCTAAACAGGAAAACCCAAACCCGGCCTGTAGCCGAAAAAACAAATGGACCCTATATGGGAGTTTCAGAAAATTAGGGTACCTATATTGGGGTCCTTATAATAGGGATCCTATTATTTAGGGTACTATGTTAGGGTCCCCTATTTTCGGAAACCCCCATATACAACTCATAAAGTTAGGGTTTTCGGGCCCCACACAATGCCACTCTGGACCACACGTCCTTCGGCGGGTCCGACAGGTTCGCCTCGAACGAAGCCTGGACAAAGAAAGGCAGCGGCAGAGGTGGGTAACCCCTAAAAGTAGTACCTACTTTGGGCTGAAAGTATTCCCTACATAGGCTCGTCGGGGACAAAGTATATACTATCTGGGTACATGGGCCCTT
>CAJNDV010003858.1:82791-97504 GCA_905221635.1 Symbiodinium sp. CCMP2456
CCTAAACCCTAAACCGTAAATCCTTCCTAAACCCTAAGCCCGAAAGCACCCGAAGCTGGGCCTTCTCGAGCTCCTTCTTACCCTGCGAGGCCCCATGCTTCTCAGAGAGCACATGGGTGGTTGTCAAAATTANNGTCCCTTTTTGGGTCCTTATTGTAATACGGCACCTATAATTTAGGGTACCCCCAAAATGACCATAATTTTGACAACTACCCACATAAAACCGGAATGGGTTTTGTGGAGACAGAGACCGATCTTCACTTTGTCCTGGGGCCTAAACTCTAAACCCTAAACTATACCCTAACCCCCCCAGGTACCTACGATTATAGGGTACTATAGCCCCTATATAGGGCCCTAGATAGTAGGTACCTGGAGGGTTAGGGATAGTGATCACAGTATCATAACCAGACTGCGAGTTTTGGGCTTGGGTGACCTGAGGCTGCAAGTTTCCAGTGTTGGTCATGGGGTAGCAGTGCAAAAGTTGGAAACCCAATATCCTCAATCCTTCAGAGCAATGTATATAGGAATCCCTAGCACTATTTGTCCTTCATCCGATTTCCGACGTTTTGGGGTTTACTACAGTTGGCAAGCCCATCAAGGCCTGTCGAAGAGGTAGCTATGTAGTCTCGGTCTTCTTTGCCAAGAAGGGCTTAGCCCTAAACTCTATCTAGCACCCGAACTATGTCTAAACTAAATAGTCAGCCCTGAACTGTCTACCCGAATGATGCCTGACCCAGAAACCTGACCAGTATCGCCAAATCCGTAGACCAACCGACTGAAACTTGACTTCGCAGGTTTGTTGCTTCTTCAGGTTCTTGGGTCGCCGTTTCAGCTACCCAAGTAGAGAAACATAGCCAATAGTATGTAGTGCTCAGGTGGGTAACTTACAGTAAACAGTTTACCATTAACCCAGGGTCAGGGCCACATGCCGACAGCCCCTGTAACCCGTAAACCCTAAACCCTAAACCCTAAACCCTAAACCCTGAACCCCAGAGTCCTAAACCCAAACACCCCTGATCCAATCTTAACAGCCTGAACCCCAAGGCTCCAAAGGACCCAATAATCAGGTACTTAGTTTTCGGATAGTAGTTATGTCGGTTACTATTTGCGAGAGTATATGATTGTTAGGTACTTGGACCCTTTGGGGAACCGTTCTCAATCCGAAGTACCCTCTTCTTTCTTCGCAGCTCCAGGGTGCTGTCCCGGAACCGTGAAGGGAATGAGGGATTTAGGTCTTGGGGTGTGGGGTTCTAACTATGCATTGTTGGGTGGAGGCTTCGGGAGTATTGGTCATTAGGTATTTAGACCCCCTATATAGTAAGCTCGTTTAAGCTACGTGTAGATTCCTGTGCATCGCAGCGATGCAGCAGAAAGCTAAACAACCACAAGAAGCCACTACGATGCGTTTCCAGACAACTATAGACCTCCGACCACAGAAAATTCTGCTGAACCGAGTAGGCTAAAAGCACGGCGTTCACCTGAAAGGGTGGCAGGACCGTTGCTACAAAGTCGCCCAGCGAGCCGGAACCCCCAAATGGGGTCTGAATAGGCAACACATCAAGAATTATAACAAGAATAGGTAGTATCTCCTCATCGTGCCTTATATATGGGTAGTTCTCTAAGCTAGGGTCCCTTTTAGGTCCTTTTCATAAGGGTGCCGTACTACTTCTATTGGGGACCTAATTTAAAAAGGGACCCTAATACTAGAGAACTACGACCCATACAGTCACTGTACAGCTTACACAATACCGATAATTTTCCTGAGCCCCTCTTGAGAATCCCGCCCATGTCCCACCCTGAAGGGTCCCGTCCCGCCGGTCTCCCCCGAAGCCCGGCCAAGCACAGTTCAGGCTCAGGGTTGATCGAGTTTGTCTCTCAGGGTTTAGGGTTTAGGGTTGATAGAGTTTGTTTCTTAGGGTTTGGGGTTTATAGGGTTTGTTTCTTAGGGTTTATAGGGCTTGCTTTTTGGAGTTTAGGATTTATAGGGTTTGTTTCTTAGGGTTTAGGGCTTGGGGTTTAAAGTTTACACAGCCTCATCGCCGTTGGCTACGACCGCTGCTAGCAGACCTTCCGGAAGCCTCCATCAGAGGTTGCTTCTAAGATGTTGAGGTTCGAACGGCTAGCATGGGACGAAGAGGGTTTAGGGTTTAGGGTCGAAGAGTTTGCGGTTGAGGCCTTGCCGTTGTTTGAAGGGGTCGTGCTGGGCGGGGGGAGATGAAGGTACGGTGTAGGTCTTTCAGGTTCGAGGATCATGCCCTAAACCCTAAACCCTAAACCCTTACCCCTAAACCCCAAACCCTCAACGCAGGCAATACCATCACGAGATATTCTTGAATGAGGACGTAGGAGGCCCGTCTGTATGGTTCGCTAAGCCAGGAGTGTTACAAAGCTGAAACGCATTTCGCACCGGTGCCGCGAATGTTGACCATCGTATCCTTCGGCAAAACCGTGCCATAAAAAGGACATGGATATTTCGGTTTAGGGTTATAGGGTTTAGGGTTTAGGGTTGAGGGTTTAGGGCTCAACAAATAAACCGGAAGCCCTAAACCCTCAAAACTCCGATGTAGCCCGACAGGATTTCAGGATGGGGGGCCTCAGAGGTGGGAAACAACAGATGTCAGCATGCGCATCTTCAGGCTTGAATGCTTGAGGCATACGTGGTCCCAAAGCTTACAGTCTTGGTTTTTGAGAAACTCATACAGGGACGTTCCAGGGATTTTCAGACTGCAAGGTTTGGAGCCTGAACAGCCCGCACACCCTTACTTTACAGACCGCACAACGATGCAAGTGACCCTAAACCCTAAACCCTAAACCCCTAAACCCTAAAACAGCACGAAAACCCTGAAGCCAAAGTCTCCAAAGGGCCGTCCTCATCAGGAACTCCTCCGACATGCACCCGTTTCGGATGCATGCTAGCCTCAGGCGGCAGTCAGAGAACCCAATACACATTAAGTATGGACTACACCTTAAATTATAAGGGCCTTAGTATCATGATTTAAGGTCTATTCCTCAAATTTTGGGGGCCTTAATATTGTGATTTAAGGTCTATTCCGTAAGTAAGGAATCTACCTTAAAATATAGGGGCCTTTATATTATGATTTAAGTTCTATTCCGTAATTAAGGAATATATATATATATATATATATATATACCTTAAATTATAGGGGCTTTTATATTATGATTTAAGGTCTATTCCTCAATTAAGGGGTATTGGGTTCTCTGGGCAGTCCGTGAGGGGGGCTTACAGTCCTGTCTTGGTTTCAGGGCCGGGGGCGTTAAGTTTGGCACTCTTTACCTTAACCTACCAAACCATACTTTTTTGTAGGGTCCCTATAAAATCCATATTCGGGTTAAGAACCTACAAAAAGTAGGTTTTGGTAGGTTAAGGTACGGTTTAGGGTTTGGGGCATTTGGGCATACGGCTCTTTGCGGCTCGGGAACTGAAGTCGAGATGTGAGGGTTTGGGTGTTCAGCTTTCTCGTGCTTGGTACCGCGGCGCAGGTCAAGAAACCCGAATGCAGAAAAAAAAACGTGGGGGTATTTTTTTCATTTGACATGCTGTGCCAGCAGGATCAAGATGATAAACATTCTGCACGCTGTGACTAGTTCATGGCCATTCCAGGGAATCGGCAAGAAGGAAAAGAGGGAAGCACCCGGTATAGAAGCCCGAGCAAGTAACGCTACCAGTGTCTCTTAGGGTTCTGTAATATGTGCCTATGGCATAATAGAAACCAAACTCCCCCTAAACCCTACACCCTAAACCCCTAAACCCCTTATAAACCCTAAGCCCTAAACCCTACTGCCCCCCAAAACACGACAGGCTGGGGATGCGGGCAGCGTCTCCACCAAGAAAACCGAGCTGTCACTGTTTCCCCCGGCTGCGAGCTCCTCGCAGTGAAAGACAGATCGGATTTAGGGTCTAGGGTTTCGGGTTTAGGGTTTTAGGGTTTAGAGTTTAGGGTTCTGGGGCTTAGGGATTAGGGCTTAAGGTTTAGCGTTTTAGGGTTTAGGGTTTAGAGTTTAGGGTTCTGGGGCTTAGGGATTAGGGTTTAGGGGCTTAGGGGTTAGGGTTTAGGGGTTTAGGGTTTAAGGATCAGGAAGGGGGTCAGGGACTGATAGGTTAAAAGTTTAGGGTTTATGGCTTCGGGTTTAGGGGCTCGGATTTTCTCTGGGGAGAGCAGGAAGGAAAGGAGGAAGAGGGGGGAACGGGCTCCCTTCCACACACCTTCCCCCTGCTGTTTGCCACGACATCACGAAGTCTGTCAGTCTTTAAGATGTGGATCTCCCCGGTTCTTTAACCGAAACCCTAAACCCTAAATCCTCAAAAACCCTAAGACTTGTATCTTGAGTTCTCAAGGAATCGTGCATCTGACTTCATCTGCATGACCCTAAACCCGAAACCCTAAACCTGAACTGGAAAGCCCATACCCTGGACCCTGCGACTCCAATGACCTAATGTAGGGGCCTTAATAATTAGGTTCCTTAAGAGAGTCCCTTTAAAGGGATCTATAACGGTTCTACTTGAACACTCAGAATAGGGTTTTGGGGTATATTCTATAACAATTCTACAATAAGGAGCCCCCAAAATAGTATTGATTGGAAATCACTTAAGCCTCTATATTACATGCCCTGCCTGTGACCCTGAAACTACATGGGCAGTTCTCTAAAGTTGGGTCTCTTTTTTAAGTCCCCAATATAGTACGGCATCCTTCAAAAACACGGACCCTCACCGCGACCCTGATTTAGAGAACTACCAACATGCCCTTGACCGTGAAGCCCACACCTTCGCCCTGCCCTCCATTAGCCATGTACGGGCCTCGTAATCATTAGAATCGGGGTTTGGGGCCCAATATACTATAAATGTCATAAGGAACCCCCAAAATAGTATAGGTAATTGTTAAGAACACTATAAACGTAATAAGGAACCCCCCAAAACAGTATAGGTAATTTCTTTAAAGCCCCTATATTACCTCTCTCTCCCATCGCACCCCCAAAGCAGTATAGGCAATTATTAAGGCCCCTATATTGCCTCCCTCCCCCATCGCACCTGCCATGTGCAAACCAGCTTGGCGTAGCCCCGGACCAGAGCCGGACGATCTAGTACCCCCTCCTGCGCCGCTTCATGCTCTTACAGGCTTCCTGGTTCCCTGTTGGGGCTCTATTAAAAATCATCATTTTTAATCCTTATTTGGCTTTATTATAACAAAAATGTAAAATTGTATCCAACAAGGACCCAGTTTCGGGTATACTCCAGAGGTCTAGGAGTCATGACGAAAGCCTAAATTCGAAACTTATAAACCCCCATTGCAGCGAATAAACCCTAAACCCTAAACCTTGAACCCCAAGCCCCAAGCACTGTTTAAGGAGATTCTGAACTGTACAACTGAGGCTCACAGGATCGCCGGGTGGACATTGTGAGAACCTTAAATTCTACCGAAACCCTGGATCATGCACACTCTACCCCAAACCTCAAACCTTGTTCACTGTAACGAAGCACACACCAAATCCCTAAACCCTAACCCCAAAATCCCTTAACCCAAACTAATCCGTAAACCCCATCTCCTTATTCCTATATAAACCCGAACGAATCCGTAAACCCCATCTCTTTTTCAACAACGGAGTGCGGCAGTAGCACGAACTGAGGATCTCCTAACTCCGGAGTTCAGGGCTTATAATATAGAGGCCTTAATAATTAGAGTAGGGTTCCTTTAAAGGGTTCCTTAAAAGGGATACCAGAAGGGCTATAAGGGTTCTACAATGTAGGGGCCTTAATAATTGGAATAAGGTTTTGGGCCCATTATACTATAATTATAATAAGGAACCCCCTAAAATAGTATAGGTAATTATTTATCAAATTAAGGCCCCTATATTACAGGGTTTAGGGTTCAGGGCTGAGGGCAGGTGCTGTTATTTCGGGCTCCGCGTTTGGGAAGCCTGGTTCACTGATAGATTCAGGGTATGGGGCTAGTACCTCAAGGACTCAGCGTAGTGCTTGGATAGTCAGAGTGTAGAGAGGGTTTAGGGTTTATCCCTAAGGGTCCAAAGGACCCAATAATAAGATACTCAGGTTTCGGATAGTCGTTATATAGGTTACTATTTGGGAGAGTATATGATTATTGAATACTTGGAGCCTTGGCGTTTAGGGTGCAGAGGTAGAGAGAGTATAGGTGTGTATAGACACGGAGATATACATGTGCAAAACGATTGAATAAATAATGAAAGTACAAAGAGAAATACTAAACACATAAAACATTCAATATATATATATATGTATGTACCCAATGTGCAAATCTATGTAAACATACATCGAATGTGTGTGTGCACGTATGTGTTGCGGGGGGGGTGTATCTGTATCTATATTTATCTATCTATATATATATATACATATGTATATATATTTATATATGCTTTGGAGTGTGTTTTGGTGAGTATTTGTGTGCTTGCTTTTTGCTGCAGCGTCGGGTTGATGCGGGACGCCATGCGATGAGGATCTGACGAGGGGGGTTCGGGTTCAACACTTCGGGCTAAGATGGGGGAACATGGAATCCGCTCTAGACGAGGAGGATGAGGTGGATGGGGAGGGGGACGAGTACTGGGAAGGGCTTCAAGTCAGAACAAAACAGGGCGCTGTCATGCTTGGTGTCTTGAAGAGCGAGAGAAAGGGAGAGAGAGAGAGAGAGAGAGAGACTGCTCACTACATGGTGAGAACTGAGGAGAAATTACAGGGCTGGGTTCCCGGGGTATAATAGAGTTGGGCAGATAAGGCCCCCGAACCCTAAACCCCAAACCCTAAACCCCGACAACTCCTAAACCCTCAGCATGCTCGAGTTCAGAGAATCCAAGACTCCTCCTTCAAAAGGGCTAACTACCAACTTCATGATGCCCCTACTTAGGGTTTAGGGTTCAGGGGTTAGGGGTTTAGGGTTTGGGGGTG
Source organism: Symbiodinium sp. CCMP2456 (assembly GCA_905221635.1). Classification (NCBI taxonomy): domain Eukaryota; class Dinophyceae; order Suessiales; family Symbiodiniaceae; genus Symbiodinium; species Symbiodinium sp. CCMP2456. Next base: position 89,726 of record CAJNDV010003858.1, read on the forward strand.
TAGTAGGGTTTGGGGCTTAGGGTTTGCAGGGTTTACAGTAGAGTTTAGGGTTTCATGATTGCCACTACTTGAAGGATTCTGGACCCTATACCCCCGGAATCCGAATCGGTAACCTGACCTGACTTTGGTAATACTCCTGGTTAACAGCGCAGTAATCCTAATCGAAGTCTCGGTTAACCCGTCCTGGCTTAAGGTTTAAGGCTTGTTTCCTTGTGCGCCTAAATCTAAACCCTAAACCCTAAACCCTAAACCCTAAACCCTTTCCTTGTGCAACAGCGCCAACAGCTCTGTCACCGTGCGCTGCTTCTCTTTGTGCTCGAGCGCCGCCCGCAAGGCGCACACGACAACCTGGCGGTCGGTTTAGGGTTTAGGGTTTAGGGTTTAGGGTTTAGGGTTTAGGGTTTAGGGTTTAGGGCAAGATACCTGGTGGCCCTCGTTTAAAGCGTCGCGTTGCCTAATATAGTCCGGCGATAAGTCCCGGTGCTGAATATGTACGAACCTCCTAGGATTGACATTGTCAACCCTGATAACAACACATCCCCTTATCAGCTCGGTGCCTAGTTTTTTCTCTGTCAGGGTAGGCTATGATGACTAAGACCTGGCAGAAAGAGAGACGGAGAGACGTGGATGTGTACGTGTCTGTCTGTGTCTGTCTATTCCGTCTCTGTCTGTCTCTGTCTGTCTCTTTCTGTCTCCGTCTGTCTCTGTCTGTCTGTCCGTTTGTCTGTGTCGGCAGGTATGTATGTCTGTCTGTCCGTCTGTCACTGTCTGTATGTCCGTCTGCATGTATGTGTGCATGCATGCAGGCATTCATGCACGCGCTCATGAGCATGCACATGCACATGCACATGCACATGCATATGCAAACGCACACATGTGAAATACCTCCGAGACGAGTCCGAACCGCCTACACTGAGCCAACTCCAACCTTGGGAATTAGAATGAAGATGGGAATACTCCTCTCCGGGACTTGTCCCATCTATGCCCCGATTTCGGGCTTAGAGTTTAGGGATTCTTGGACCACGGAACCTGGACAACCCGGATGCCCCTGCTCAGGTAAAGTATGTTGGACAATGCTTCTATTGAGGACCGAAACAACCATTACAAAGCAGAAGGCACAGTTGTAATCAAAGGTTTCCGGTTCTCCGGCCAAATGCATTGTCATGAAAAGTGCTGCAGCAGTACAGCAAACGCGGAGAACCGCACCAAAACGGCAAACTAAACCAAACCACAGCCAGGGGTGGTATATCATGTGGGGGCGGGTTGTGGGGAGGGTGGGCTGTGCCCTCATCAAATCCCTACGGCCTTCCGGGGAGTTGGTTTAGGATTCTGGAATCATTGTAGAAGTATAAGGTACCTCGATCTTTCTGTATATTCTTATACTTATCCCCCTTGTGTCCCTACAACCAAGACTCCGGGTCTTGTTGTGCCCAAACCGGGCCTCGTCAAAGAATCCGGGCAATTCCGCGGCAAGCTCCTGAACCACGGGCTGAAAAAACGCAGAGCTCTCAAAGAAAGTCAATACTTCTCAAATAATGCTATCTGTCTCTCTGGTCCCTCACCTCTACATGTATATCTATACACAACCGAATAAAAGGAAAGAAATGATGCATGCGTATATATGTATATACCTAGTCTCCATTGTCGTTCCTTTTGTTGGCTTTAACCAGTTTTGTGCTAATTAAGGATCCTAAAAGGTAAACCCAAAAAGAAACTACAATGGCGACTATGGGTAGATTTAGGTGCTAAGCCTTGCTAAGCTCTAGACTCGATAGTTACCAGAGCCATAGACGCAACCCTCCCAGCAGCATACCCAAGAAACAAGCACTCGCTGTCGATGGTGCGCCGTAAACCCTACATGTCGCCCAATTAATGTAGCGGTGCCCTAATAATTAGAAAAGGGTTTTGGGCCCAAGTATACTATAATTATGATAAAGAGCCCCCACAATAGAATTAGGCCCCGACATTACCGACTTTCCTCCGGGACAAAGTAAAGAAGCATGCTGAGAAACCCGAAGACAGGCTTTTCGAGATATCTCAGCCTGGACCCCAGAAAACCTTCCCCTCTCCGGCTCCTTTATTACGACTTCCTTACACAAGTCCTCGACCAGGTAGGTTGTTTGGGTTAAGGTAAACCCAAACCCTAAACCCTCTCCTAAACCCTAAACCCTAAACCCGAAAGCCCTAACCCCTAAACCCTAAAGCCCTAAACCGTAAGCCCTCAATCCTAAACCCGAAAGCCCCACACCCTAAACTCTAAAGCCCTAAGCTCTATATGCCCTAAAGCCCTAAAGCCCTAAACCCAAAGCCCTAAAGCCCTAAACCCTAAACCCTGAACCCTAAAGCCCTAAACCCTAAAACCCTAAACCCTAAGCCCTATATGCCCTAAAGCCCTAAACCCTAAGCCCGATATGCCCTAAACCCTAAACCCTAAAGCCCTAAGCCCTAAAGCCCTAAACCCAAAGCCCTATATGCCCTAAAGCCCTAAACTATATGCCCTAAAGCCCAACACCCTAAACCCTAAGCCCTAAAGCCCTAAAGCCCTAAACCCTCAACCCTAAGCCCTAAACCCTAAAGCCCTAAACCCTAAGCCCTATATGCCCTAAACCCTAAGCCCGATATGCCCTAAACCCTAAACCCTAAAGCCCTAAGCCCTAAAGCCCTATATGCCCTAAACCCTAAGCCCGATATGCCCTAAACCCTAAACCCTAAAGCCCTAAGCCCTAAAGCCCTAAACCCTAAGCCCTATATGCCCTAAACCCTAAAGCCCTAAACCCTAAACCCCAAGCCCGCCCTACAGCCCTAAACCCGAAGCCCTATATGCCCTAAAGCCCTAAAGCCCTAAACCCTAAGCCCTATATGCCCTAAAGCCCTAAACACAAAGCCCTAAAGCCTATATGTACCAGGGCAGCGCAATCCTTGAAGCCCTTGGCTGCTGCTGCAGAATCTCCCGCTTTCAGGTAGCTGGTCAGGAGCCCTTCGGGCTTTAGGCTTTTCGTTTGTTTTGTTGGCTTTGGGGTTTAGGATTCAGTTGTTGTTTATATGTTTAGGCGTTTGGGAGTTTAGGGCGTTATGTGTTTAGGCTTTAGGCTTTTCGTTTTTTGGCTTTAGGGTTTGTTTTTTGTTTATGCGTTTGGGTGTTTAGGAATTTAGGGTGTCAGTATTTTAGGGTTTAGGGTTCAGGCTGTAGGGTTTTCGGTTACTCACGATCTCTCTCAAGCCTGTGCGAGGCCTAAACCCTAAATCCTCAAATTTTCGACTTCAAGGTTTTAGGGTTTGAGGCTCAGGGTCTCGACTGATGGACGCATCGGCTTCCTTACTCGAAGCTTGAATGGTGTCTATTGTAGGGGCCTTTAACAATTAGAACAGGGTTCTGGGGGGTTCCTTATTATAATTATAGTATACTATACCCCCAAACCCCATTCTAATTATTAAGGCCCCTACATTAGGGGTTGGGCTTAGAAGTTTATGGCTCAGATTTCGAACCTTAGGGTTTTGGTGTATTTCGGGTGGAGAATTTGGGTTTTGTAGTAAGGTCGAAGGATACACACACCGGGGATACCGGGGGTCCTGTAGGTCTATTGGCTTGAGGATCTGGGTCGAAAGGTTCACAGGCTGAGGTCTTTTACTATCTAGTTATTGTGGAGAACTTTTCGAAATCAACTATAGCCTGAACTTTAAAATTGCCGGAGCTGCCAACAGGCAGAAAAACAAAGCTCTGCCGAATCGGCCCTTCTTTGGACGCGCCGCCATGAAAGAAAAGTCTCAGCATGGCGACAAAAAAATCAGAACGATCAGTCAAGTAGTTGGGAACCACGGTTTTAGGGTTTAAGGTTTAGGCACTTACTCAACTCACGCCGCACCGATGTCTAGGGTCCCCAAATCCCGAGACCGGAAGGCGGGTACCCCGACTTTGGGCTAAAACAGGATTTCGGGGTCTGCTGGGTTCAGGTGTTTCTCCGCACAGGGTTTGCAAGCAACAAGCTTTAGGGTGGGTGCAATCAGCTCGGGGCAACCTGCCTTGAGCGCGCTCCTGCAGAGCCTGACAGATGGACTTTGGGGTTTGGGCATTGGACTTAAGATTAGGGGGACAAGAAAGGGGCCTCAGGAATTGGAAGAACTATATAGAGCTTTTGGGTATATTCCTTTATAGTCTATAGTTATACTATGTTGTACTTGGGAAAGCAAAACAAGGAAGACAGTTTCTCATCAGTCAGGTTTATGTATTAGTGCTTCAAGGGTTTGCACGACTTAACAATAGCAACCCTCGAACCCAGAAAACCTGCCACACTACGACGTGAAGGACTTCCCTATTCTATCCAGGCACTGAAGCCTGCAGTGCGCAGGGTCTATACAAGCAACAAAACATGACACACAACCCAACAAACAAACAAACTACAAACTAGCCAAAAAACAAACACACACAAACAAACAAGCAAATCAACAAATAAACAAACAACTCAAACACACACACACACAAACATATATATATATATATATATACACACACAGAGACAGACAGACAGAGATACACACGGACAGACAGCCAGCCAGGCAGGCAGACAGCCTGGCAGGCAGGCAGGCAGGCAGGCAGGCAGGCAGGCAGGCAGGCAGGCAGGCAGGCAGGCAGGCAGGCAGGCAGGCGACAGACAGACAGACAGACAGACAGACGGACGGACAGACAGACAGACAGACAGACAGACAGACAGACAGACAGAGACACACACACACACAAACACACACGCATGCGAGCAGACACAGACCCATCACAGCTGCCCAAGAGCAGTGCTTTGAGGTTGGGGTTGCCCGAAACCTTCAATCCTGTGAACTACAAACCCTTCAACACCTGGACCTTATGTTAAATCCTTATAAAACCGCTGCAAATCCGGATAAGCCCATAAAGAGACACTACAAAGCCCGAGTAGAAGCGGAGGGCAAGAAAGCCCCAATGCCACGGCTATGACCTCGATGGTCCAGTCTGCTGGCAAACCGCGGCCCAAAGCCTGTTGGTGGGAATGTAACAGGGTTCCTGTAAGGTTTCTATAAGAGTTCCATGGAAATGGGGTGTCTGTATGCTTCGTTCAGGTTTTTTTTTTTTTTGGGGGGGGGGTTATAAACCCTAAACCCTATACCCTAAACCGTTATATTCTATAAAGAGGAACCCCAAAGGATGGCGGCCCTAGTTCTGCGGGCAAGTCAACTCGCACAGTGTAAACAGCCCGAACCGGTTGCTTTACTTCAGGAGCATTGTGCCGGTATGGGTATATGCGGAAATAAGAAGAACAACATGCCGAGGAAAACAATGCAGGATTACGTCGAGGATAGCGACGATGGCGATGATGAAATGGCTGATGACGGCCGTGCTGATGATGATGATGATGATGATGAAGATGACGATCATTAGCATCATCATCATCATCATCATCATGGCTCCCTTCAAGATCTGAACCATCAAAGCCCCAAAACCTTGATTCCAAGTCCTAGACCCTGCGCCCTCTACAGAATTAAAAACTAAATTGTTAAGAGCACAGGAAGCCTCGAATTATCGCTTTAGGTCCCAGGTCCCAGCCTCAAACCGTAAAGTCAGAAACCCGAAAGCCCCATTACACCAGAAAAAAAAAAACGAAACCCTAAACCCTCAAACCCTAAACCCCTAATATACGGGCCCTAAGAATTTGAATAGGGTTTTGGCGTCCATTATTCTACACTTCTAGGAAGGAGCTCCCAAAATCGTATTGGTAGTGATTGAGGCCCCGATATTAAGCCTCAACCAGAAACGCCCTGCTGAGGCTCTTGCATCATCGTCCGCGCCAAGAGACGATTCGGTCGTCTCACTGGGCGCGGCTGCCTAGAAATCACGGGCATTTGCTCTTCGAGTCGAAAGAGCCAGGGAAACCCTCCACCCTAGACCCTAACCCTGAACCCTGAAAGACCGGAAGTCTGTTTTAAGGACATACATAGGCAAGCAATAATAATAAGGAACCCCGAAAAGGTAGGCTGCTTGGGGTACACCCAGGGTTTCGCATTTGGGAAATTGTGGTTTCTCTCTATCAAGATGCTGAAAACTTCTCTTCTAAGCATGCTTAAGACCTGCAGCAGCATAAACGACTTGAGGCTGCTATTGAAAAAGCAAAGCCACACAGCCATAAACTAGAGCTGAAACGGTGCATAAAACACCAAACTACAGCGCCCAAGCTAAAAACGCGCAGGCTTTGCAGGACTCAGGATTTCAGTGTTGGGCTCTTCGGTTGACCAGTTTAAGGTTCAGGGTTTAGGGTTTAGGGTGTGTAAAGTTTAGGTTGCAGGGCGGGCTCAGTCGAGGCCGTGTCGTGAATGCGAGCATACCCCTAAAACCCAAGCCAAGCACCCGAAGGGTTTCCAACTGCTAACCGCTAACCTTTAGCATCAAAATCGCCCCAAAGCCTTATATAATAGGGTGTTTAGGCCCAAACGCCTTAAAATATGAGTCCTTTGAGCGTAAGGCTAAGAAAAGACCACCAAAAGGAACCCCAAAGCTCAGGGTCAAAACCCTTCAACCCGAAACCTCCTTTCATACCGAGGACAAGAGCGGTCTGATCGTAACGCCCCAAACACCCGAAACCCTACTGTAACATGCAACCGGTTTATGCGTTTAGGGACCTCCGTATGGCTGAATTGAGCGCCCAACAACGCAAAGCTCCTGACCGAGAAGCCCGCAGAAGCTACCTTTACTAAAACCTAAACCAGAACACACCCTAAACCCTAAACCCGAAGCCCGCCAGAAGCTCCAGAGCCCTGCAGCCCCCATTTCAAATCCTCTGGCTCCAAGCCCCAAGCCTCTAAACCTCTGAAATCGAAAAACAGGTGGAGACATCTTTGAAGCCTCAAGCCTGAATATACGGACCTTCATTGGGTTCAGGGTTGAGGGTCTAGGGTTTAACACTTAGGGGTTGGTTTTGCGGTAGCTTATAGTGTGATGATTATATTAGGGACTTGTGTACTGGCGGGACTACTATTACTAATTATTCCAACCGCTTTTAAGCTTAACTGGGTTGTAGTTTTGGGGCCCTGGGGAGCATTTCTGAATAGGTACCTCTACAGGAACCACAAAGGAAATTTCCAAAGTTTCCCAAAGTGCCACCTACCCATAGGCCCCATAGTCGTTCCTTTTTGGGATTACCGAATAGGATCCTAAATATAAGCCAGAAAAAGGAACTACTATGGGGCCTATGGGTAGTTAAGTACCAGTTGCCTTCTCGGTCTTGGAAGCCTTCGACATGGCTGCAGATCCGAGAAATGAGAGCCACAAACAACCCGCCGTCCCTTGCGTTTGTCCCTGGCTGCATCGGTTTTTACATAGACGTCCATGAGAATCGAAAAAGCTAGTGTTCTGTTTTTAGTATGGGATCTTGGCCCAAAAACTTTCAGGGTTACTTGGGTTCCTCCCTATGGACAGAAACCAAGAGCCCATGTGGGCCTTTCCAGTCTACTGTGAGCTCCTGAGACGCAGACACCCCTCAAAACCCTGCAGCCTGCAGCATGAGCGCTATAGAAGCCCTGCAGCGAGATGCCCAAAGAGCGTGACGTGGTTTCTAAGCCAGGGTCGGCCATGTGCTACGCATGGGGAGGAGCTTAGCATAGGCCATGTGAAGCTGCGATGCCCCCGTGTCACCCTCCCACTAGCTCAAGGCTGTGAGGGCACTGCGGCATCGGAACAGCCAAGTCAATGCGGAGGGTTTGGGCCTCGGTTCAGGCATTAGTCGTTCGGGGGCTTCTTGAATTATGATTTAGAGGGACCCC
>CAJNDV010003865.1:0-10166 GCA_905221635.1 Symbiodinium sp. CCMP2456
TGTTGGTGTTGTTTGTTTGTTTGTTTGTTTGTTTGTTTGTTTGTTTGTTTGTTTGTTTGTTTGTTTGTTGTTGTTGTTGGTGGTGGTGGTGGTGGTGGTGGGGGTGGTGGGGGTGGTGCCGCTGCTGCTGCTGTTGTTGTTGTTGTTGTCGTTGCGGTGGATGGTGGTGGTGCCGGTTGTTGTTGGTGTTGTTATTGTCGTCGTCGTTGCTGTCGTTGTCGTTGTCGTTGTTGTTGTCGCCGTTGTTTTCGTAGTCTTGTGAGTCACAAATCCTATTACAGCCCCCATCCAAGCCAATAATTTTATTTTATGGATTTATTATGGTTTTACTATGAATTGGGATTTTCTGCTTTTATGGAAAATTTATATAAAATTTATAGTATTTTTATATGCATTTTCATGGAGGATTGCCAACACACTCCTGTGTTTATGGACATTATTCTGATGCATTCTACAACACATGTATTGGTTCGTTCTCCTGTTCCGAAACTGTACTGGTTTCATAGGAGCTGTACAACATGGGTTCGTTGGGAGCATGTGTAACATGTGAACATGCAAGACATTCTGGTGATCACAGCACTCTGATTGCTTGCTCGCTTCTGTGACATGTGTCGATGACTGCCAGTCAGCTGCCAGTCATGCATGTCACCGACCATGGACCAAGCTGCTTCGATGCTTTTCTATTATGTCAGTTTTGGGTCCAAGCGGTGTCTGCTTTCGATCGGTGAAATGGAATACACCGCCTGAGATTTCTCATGAATACAGTTTTTGCGAATAAGGTCAAGCTGTCAGTGCATGCAGCAGTGCGGCTACAGCATAAACACGCCACATGTGAGCAATGGCAACCAATGGCAACAGCAGTAGCACACAGCTTGTGACAGTAAAACATGTCACAGGTGTGAAACCATTACGACAGTGGGTTCTCGATCATGACAGTTTAAGCCGTTTAAGCACCGGGGCTTCTGTGGGACAGGTGCTGAATATCATCAGATTGTGCTGTGGCCAAAACTTCTGCACACAAACACACACGCACAGAGCAAACCTGGCTTTTGGCGGAAGCAGGTAATTTATGAATGGCGGTTAGTGACTACTACTGACAGTACGAGTCAGTGTGGGTTGCAGAAGTTTAAGAACGTGAGAGCTTGTCGCCTTGCGGCCTTGCAATGCATCCGGGGTGGAGCTGTCTGGCCGCCACCGCAGTGGAGCAAACTGTGCAGGAGGATGCTCTGTCACAGGAGTTGTCCGATACAGTTTCGGAGGCGGCGAGCAGAGTGTGGTGGGCCCGAGTGTTGCTTCATCATACACACACGTTGGGACTGAAGATTCCGAACTCGGAAGCAGCCTCACCAGTCAAAGTGCTCAGCGCCTGCACTGGAAGCTTTGCAGAGGGTGCATGCTTCAAGGAGAGGGTTGGTTTTTCAAGACAAAAACTGTGGGGGCAAGGGGTGATGAAGAGATCCTCTTATTGTGTGGTTAAGTAAGGCCAATTTAGGGGAAGTCCGAATGTATGCAGCTTGAGTCAGCTTGGGCATGGACATGATGTTGTGTTTGGCATTTTTCGGTACATCGTGAGATTCATTTTATCATGTGTGTCGGTGTGTAGGCGTATCCTTGAAATGAAGGCCTCCCCCTCAGTAGCCGGAATGTGTGCCCTAAAGGCCTTAAACCTAATCATCCTAAACCTTCCTAAACCCAGAGTGTCATTACTATAGGACCATTCGTAGGACCAGCATCGGTTGGAATCCTAAACGAACCCTACTTGCGTTTGTATTTATTAAGCGTTAGGCCGGCCTGAGTTCGTCATTGCCCAGCCCTGCCAGAACCACCCAGCTCGATTCCACCAGGAGCTGGGCATCCCCATGACATGTGTCAGCGCCAGCGAGCCGAACATGAGCTTCCAGAAGTTTGCGCAGGCCAATCACACAGCTTTGCACTGGCACGCGACTTTGCAGGATCAGCTGCAGGATGCAGCCTGTGTGTTGCATGCTGCTGCTGGTGAAAGCCACAGATGCGAGATACTTCCTTGTGACTACATGGTGCTAGGGACCCCCTGCAATCCGTTCTCTGTTATGAGCCCGAAAAGGTTTCATGATGGGAGTGTGAAAGCACATGCACTGACAGTGCATACATTCGGAGACGTTTGGCGGATGCTTGTGAAGTTCAACCCGCCCACGGCCACCATGGAGCAGACAGAGGGCTTCGCGATGCCAGAGTCCAAAAACATGAGGGAGACACCGCTGGATAGGCTCGGGCCTCGGAGAGAATTTGACCTCTGCCGCTTCAGTTCTTCATGGTTTCGGCTGTTGTGATTATGATTATGATTATGTTGATAGGTCCACAGCTGCTCGCCGCCAGCTAGCCGCTAGCCGCTAGCCGCTAGTCCGCTAGTCACTACCTGCCAGCCAGGTGCTAGTTACTACTTACTGCTACTTGCTAGCTGCTCTTGCTTAACTGCTTTAGGCTTCAAAGACATCGTGACATGGTGTCGTACTTGAGGTCAGGTTCGGTTATGTTAAGTGTGACAGCATGGCTAGCGGTTAGCCTTGAGCACCGAAGGCGTTTTTGCATCAGTATGAAGCCTTATCCGGCTAGGATGGTGTCAGATCTGTGTCAAAGCAGACAGCTCAGTGATTGAAGTCAGTTAGATAAGAATGTTGTCACAGATGCAAAAGATTTACAAACCAATTTGGTGATCAAGACCCTTTCCACGTCTCAGTTTTGTGAACCCATGTTCGAGCCATCGCTTGCCCTTTGTTGTAGTTGGTTGGCATCTGTGAGCAGCATCTGCTACAGGGAGCGGTTGAGGAGGACCCAACTCGTAACTGGAATCATGGAGTCAAAATTTGACTGCTTTCGTGGCGCCCATGGTGGTTGTCACCTGGTTGTCGTGAAAGGAACAGGAACCTCATGTTCGCAACACACATTGAAGACACAATGGAAGTTTAGATTAATTGTGTGCTTCTCGAAACAACTGTACCAAGTAGTAACCATCTATATTAACAGTACTCTGACTCATGCAGACACTGCAGTGGCCGTGAGAGACAGTTCACACAGTGCAACAGACGACCCTTGTGGGAGCCGAGCAAGCAGCAAGCACATATCTGCCAGGTTCATGACTGAGTTCCAAAAGCAGAAGTTTCCCCGCGGGGGGTACCACGTGACCATTCACAAGCTCAAGATGGAGAGCTGGCTGAACATCCATCGTACCAGGCCAGCCGGTTTGTAGATCACGGATTGTGTTGCAAGATTGTGGCAGTTTTCTGTGGTTGATGATGTAATTTGATTGAAGTGTTTGATTGGTGATTAGTGATTAGAATGATCAGATTCTAGATTCTAATCCGATTCAATGGTTTTGTAGGTTTTATATCTATGTCTATGTTGGCAGCTGGCATGGATGGTTGGGACTAGTGCATACTGATCAGTGGCGCTTATAACCTGAACTGGTCAAGTTGACGAGATGTGTCTGCAGGCATTGGGTCCCATTGGTCATTGGGCGTCAGGAAGAAGGTTCAAGTTCAACCCGTTTAAGCCTTTTAAGCCGCTTAAGGCTTAAGTGCAAGGGGTAACGAGTAACATGCACATCGTACACCATCGGGCTTATATTGCCTATACTACATATACCATTTACGACACAGGGCTCTCGGTGGTGGGCACGTGCGTTTAGAATTTAGATTCAGACACTGAAGTCCAACAATTCTGCAGTCTGCAAGTCACAGCCAGTTGTGACATTCATATCCCATTTTGCGTTCTCAAGTGGGGACAGCTGGCAGTGGCCTGCCAATTGCTAACAGCTAACAGTAGCAGCAGAATCAGTAGAAACATTGGTGCACCGTTTCCAGTGCAAAATGGCCCTTTGGTAAGCTGTTAAGTCAAGTTTTGTTGTTAACTCAATCTTTCTATGCTGTATATGTCAATGTGATACTCATAGCTCATAGCACACAATAACCTTGTTTGCAGTCACAGTCCTAGTTCCCAGCGATGCCAAGCTGATTTTTGTATCAGTCTTATCCAAGCAGCCGTGACATGACTGCTATTTGCTGGTATCTCTTCCGGAATGCTTGAATGTGCTGAAATGCCAGCCACCAATCGGTGATTCAGTCGACGATGGCATCGATGGGTTGAACATGCATTCCAGCTGGCTGTCCATAATCAAAAGGAGGGTGCAGACGTCTGAAGATTCCATCCACTCCAGTCTGCGTTCAGAGCAATCTGCTGTGCCTGATGCCGGAGTGGCGCAAGATATACATGGTCAGTTGGTGCCGTCTTCGACTGTTCATGTCGTTGGGATTGATGATACTCTAGCTTCAGTTGCCACGCCTGAGCCTGAGCAAAGTCATGGAAAGCCTAGTGGTGCACAGCAAAGGGCTAGGGCTGGAAGGCCACGGGGAAGTGTGGGAAATGCGGTGGTGCGAGGCAACATCAGGGCTCTGGCACTTCCAGTTGTTGCGCAAGCATCCATGGCGGCCCCAGTTTCTACTCCAGCTTCAGGGAGTTCGGCTCACTTCAGGCAGGATTCCTCCCTTGAGCATTTCAAATTCTTGAATGTTGGGACTCCTCTGCAACAGCAGCTGTATTTGTTTGCAGCACAGCAGCACAAGTCGAAGGCGACGGCAGATGAAAGCGAAAACATTGCGCAGCAATACCTCTTCTCCGGCAGGCGCATAGTCACATCAGTGAAGGCTATTACCGAGCGTGTTGAGCGGAATCAAAGAGAAGAGGCACGCCACTCCCAACGACTGGCGTCAGCTTGTGTTCAGGGCGGGTCCTATCTGTGGGGGAGTTTTTTTGCAACAGTGAAAGACATGATCACGAAGGGCCCGTATGAAGGACTGCTTCTTGGGTGCTGTCGTCGCTATGATGAAACACCTCATAAGATACGGATCGGTGAACAGGGCACTGGCGGCATGACGAAAGACAGCCTCGGGGTGCAGGCCAAAACGACAGGGACTGCTGCAAAAGTGTTTCAATCCCGCTTTGGTTTGTTCTTTCTTGTTCGCCATGCTCACTCCAAGCGATACATGCTGCTGACAGGCCAGGTGCCATGTCCACTCCAAACGATTGATTCAGGGACTGCAGAGAACATCCGATTCACACAGGAACGAGTCATGGGCTTGGTGACTGGACTCTGGGGCTTGGCACCTCTCTTCCGGTACAGGGTAAGCCTGGTGGCTTGGCCGATTTGGCCCATGCCATGGGCCCAGGGCTTGTCCGGGTTTGTGAGTCAAGACTGTGTCAGTGTAACCGTGTAACCATGAATCCGTTTGTCCCATTGTAGTCATTGTAGTCACTGAGGCATTGAGTCATTGAGTCCCTGAGCCATTGTTTCATCCATTGAATGGTTTGTTAGTTGTCTCATTCGTTGGTACCATGGAAGGAATCGAAGCGTAACTACTAAAGGGCTCGTTTCTTCGTGTTTTAGATTCATCAGAGCAGAGAAATGCTGCTTGGCTTATTGTAGTGACTTGTAGTGTATGGCAGTGTGTGGCTTGGTAGTCACTGCTAATCTAAAATGATCTTTTTGGATGACTTGTGCTTGTATTGTAGATTGCCTCCGCCAGGCCTAAGGCTTAGGATGCAGTGTTAGCGAGGTTGTTAGTCACGGTTAGTTGATTACCTTACAACAACCAAACAAGCAACTAACTAGCAACCACGAGTATTTAGTAACTAGTAACTCGTAGCATGTGGGTGGCTCACGGATGACAGCTCGAGACTTTGGAAACTGTGGGGTTGCAGCTCTGTGGGTTATGGAATTATGGAATCATGGAACTGAAAAGTTGTGGTCCCGAGACAAGGTCACGACCGATCGCGCTGCAAGCAATCTGGCAGCTGAGCGCTCCTTGAGACAGATTGCCCAGGAAAGGGACCTGGTGCCGTGGATCCACGTCCATAGTCCGTGTGATGTGCACAAACTGGCTTCCTCTGAAAAAGCCATGCTGCAGCTCGTAGAGAGCAATGTTTCTGGCATGATCAGTGCTGGACTCGCTACCCGTCTTGCTGGCGTCGTGGGCCAGCTGCGCATCTATCTTGCTGAAATTTTGAAAGACAAACTCGACGTGAGGCCTGGAATGCCCACTCATGCTGAATATCGCAGTGAACTCTACGGTGTCTTCCTTGACGGCATGAGTTCTCGGTACTCCAGTGACAACCCATCCTCGTTGAAGCGGGAGCTGCTTTCGAAGAAGCAGTGCGTGATCCTGATGAAGTACTTGAATGGAAATATTCAAGAGGAAGAAAAGGTCGTGCATTATTGCGGCGGAAAAATGCGAAACCGCGACGACGTGCTGGATGAATTCCGTCGCTTCGTGATCCCGTGCCTTCTCCCGGGCGCATGCCCACTTCTGAATCGAGCCCGCTTCATGAGCTTCGAATCGACATGCGTCTGGGTTGGACTTCTCAGCCTGCATCACAACCTCTTCAAGCCTTTGATGCAACGGTTGTATGGGAAGGAGGTCGGCCCGGCACCACTTGGCTCGGTGACATTGGTCGATCAAAGCCACAGTCACAGCAAGGCCTGGTTCTTGTTCGCCAACAGGGCGGCTGCTAAAGCAGACGCAGGGCCCAGGCGTGGAGTGTCCACAGAAGTCATTGATGTTATTGGAGAGTTTCTCGGTCGTTTTCGTCATTTTTGAAAACCGTTTTGGGCGGACATGTTTCTGTCAGTCAGCCCATGTAGTAATGTAACAGTAAGGCTTTCCTTTGGGTGCGGTGGGTTGCTGAGTTAAGTCAGGTGTGTAAGGTTTTGCTTGTCTGCCTTCACACGCTTTTCAGCCTGGCAGGTGCTCACTGCTGCACTTACAACTGTGATAAGCCTGCCAAGCCGTGGTAATTTGGTAGGCCCTGGTAGGCCCTTCCCAGAACAGCCTGCAGAGTACTCACCCAACAGTAATCAATAACCACTTGGGCCCCTTGGGCACATGGCGTGCCATCCACCATGGACTTGCTCTACAACTTTCTGTAACTTTCTCCCTCGTTGGCCTGCGCCTCAGAATGCCTTTTGGCACTGTGTTCGTCTGCCAGAGAACTAGGTGACTTCAGGGTTCAGGGTTTAGGGGTTCAGGGTTTAGGGCCAGGTTAGGGGCCCCGAAGGTTGAACTTTGTGACTTTGTGGGATTCTGGATGTTGTGTTATGTAAGTAAGACCTAACTAGTAACTAGTAACTATGAGTAAGTAAGATGAGAAGCCGATAAGCTGGATAAGGGACCTCACTGTTGCAGAACCCAGGAGTCTGCGGATGCTTGAGCGTGACTGATGGCATCGGTCATGTTAACCGTTAACCCAAATCGATCCAGTGAATCCAGTGGCTGAAGGATTGCTCAAACATTACACTATGAGAGTCACCGTCAGTTATGCCATTGGGGAAGACGGAACTGTTTGGAACTGTGACATTTCGAGACCCTCCCCGATAGACCCCAAATATTACCATTCATTATCGACTCAATGTGGAGACGACAGGGTGATGTTGCTAGATCAAATTTGTACATGATGATATGGGACAAGCAAAATCGGGCCTGAGGCCAGGACTGCTANNTATGCCGGGCCTCCTGTAGGACTCCACAACAATGCACGAAATCAGATCATTGATCATTGATCATGCTGCACCCAGAACCTCATATCTGATATCCCTGAGGTTCCAAACATCCGAAAACTGTTCCAAGAGCACGAGGCAAAAAGGGGCAACCACATACTCCACCGTCTAGAATCTAGAATCTAGAACGAAGGGGAGTGGGGGGAAAGGACATTTCTTCCTTCTGATGTAAAATGTGAACCAAATCCGTTGCAAACCAAGCCTAATATCCGAGAGGTCCTAGGGTGCTAGAGTCCTGGAGTCCCAGTTACCTACCCCAAACTTTAGGCCCTTTAGGCCCTAAACCCTAAACCCTGAACCCCTAAACCCTGAACCCCGAACCCTAAACTCTTAACCTGAAGCCCTAAACCCCTAAACCATGAACCAACTCTGCTCAGGAGCAGCATTTGATAGCTTCCAAGACAGCTTCGGAGGCTTGGAATGGCTTGGGGTTTTGGGCTTGGGGTTCAGGGCTTAGGGCTTAGGGTTTAGGGTTTGAAGGGTTCGGCTTTGGTGCTTAGGCTTTTGGGCTTATGGCTTTCAGCCAACTTTAGGGCTTAGGGAGAGACGACTGGATTAAGGAGCCTTACATTGTGAGGGGTTGAGGGATTTCCGGGGGTTGTGTCGCAGCTTCCGGGTTTTCCTCCCTAGACCCGGCATCTAAATTTCTAGATTCTAGATGCTGAGACCCTAAAACATAGATGAGACCCTAAGAACAAATACTATAGATTCAAGGCAGTTGTTCACGGTTGGTGATTGGGCCTGGTTGGGGGGCTGAGGAATTACTAGGACTAGGACTAGGACGACTAGGACTAGGACTAGGACTAGGACTAGGACTAGGACTAGGTCTGTCTGTGTCTCTACTAGGCCAGAATAGGGCAGACCAAAAGCAAAATGCCTGCAGGATTTGCCTGTTGTTCAAATCAAGACTCCCCAGATGCATACATACATATACATACATACACACGGACATCATAACTACATGCTCAAGTCAATCCCCCGGTACCTATTTCTGTCTTGCCCCGGTAATCCCCGCTACCTATTTTTTCCCCCACCCCCCCACTCTCCCGAAATAGGTCCCGGAAATAGGTGGCACTCACAGTAACCCCCCCCCCCCTCTAACCTTCTGCCAGGACATCACTGCGGGACACGAACGACTGGGTCTGGAGGTGCCGAAGGGGATTGAGAAGTTTGGGGTGTCGGGTGGTCGTGGCGACTGTAGTGCTGCACTTTGGCTGATGGAGCGATAGGAGAAGTTTGAGTAGGAGCATGTGTGTGCCATTCCCCGAACCCCTGGCACTTGCACCTCAACCCCACAACCCCCAAAACTGGTGCCACCCCGAACCCTCAGCCCAAAGACCTTAACCTTAGCCCCGAACGTTCATGCCAGGATCGAGCGGATGAGGGCGGCGGAGCTGAGAGGAAGGTGCGCCGGATCACGGGTTTGGGGCTCTAGTGGCGGTGGAGACAGTAGTGCTTTGCAGGATCTGTCAAATATTGTACTGGCTGCCTAGCTTGCTTGATTGTGATTGTCACCCCAACTGTGAAAACATGGCCTAACGATCCGCCAGCTGCATCAAGACATGTCCATGAGAAGAGAAATCGTTCGGACTGCCCAATGCGAAGTTTAGCTTAGCTGTGAACACATGGCTCATCGATCCTCTAGGACATGCCTCAAGACATGTTCGGGGCATCAGTACGGATCCTTTAGGTCTGAGAAATATTCAACCGAAACATTCTTGCATACTCCTGCTCTGACATTGCACTGCCTCGCGACCCTCCCTTAAGCTTGTTTGCGCATCCTTGCATGGCCCTTCCTTGATCGCCTGGCTGTTTCTGCTACGCTGTCACAACTGGCTAGTGGCTAGTGGTGGACGAAGATCCAGCCTGTTGAGTGTTCTGAGCCTGAGCTCCGGCTAATACTGGATTTGGAGATCTCTGCGGTCTGCGACGAAGAGCACAGAGGCCATGAAGACGACCAAGGCTGCAGCTGGCATGAAGGCCATGAAGGCCATGAAGATGAAGAAGCGGCCAGCCGCCATGAAGCGGCCAGCCTCCGCCCGGAAGCCGATGAAGAGCAAGAAGGCCATGAAGGCCGATGAAGACGATGAAGCCATGAAGGCATCGGCTTCGACACTTCGCCAGGAGATCGACCAGATCAAGGGAAGGCTTGGGGCGATTGAGCCCCAAGTCAAGATCCAGGGCAAGGTGCTGTTCGATGTTTGCCGACGGCTGGGGCATGGGAAGAGGAAAGTGGACAGCGAGAGCTCGGACGAGGCCGGAAAGGGCAGCAAGGGCAAGAAGGGCATGGGCAAGGGCGAGATGAGCTCAGACGAGGACGGAAAGGGCACCAAGGGCAAGAAGGGCATGGGCAACGGCGAGAGCTCAGACGAGGATGGAAAGGGCTTCAAGGGCAAGAAGGGCATGGGCAACGGCGGCGAGAGCTCAGACGAGGGCTTCAAGGGCAAGAAGGGCAAGCGAAAGGGCGATATGAGCTCAGACGAGGGCATGAAGGGCAAGGGCCAGGGCACGTGCGAGATACCGCCGACGCCTCCATGAGCCATGAGCGGTAGATAGCAGCATGTAGCATCAAAACACAGCA
>CAJNDV010003869.1:26144-38606 GCA_905221635.1 Symbiodinium sp. CCMP2456
CCCTAAACCCTAAACCCTTTTGCGGCCAGGCCCTCATCCGAACGTCCTGAACCAAGCTCCTGCTGGGAACACGGCCACGGAGAAGTACGGGAGCAAGCTGCTGAGCTGCTCCTTGCAGCCGAAGGTTTAGGGTTTATAGAGTTGAGGGTTTAGGGTTTTGGGTTTGGGGTTTTGGGGCGTCCGAACTACGGTCGAAGTCTTGGGGCCTCAGTGCTGGCGTTCCGGGTAGAAGGTTGCAAAGCATACCTGTAATGGTCCATGTACCTATATATGGCATAGGCTTAGGCCCTAATGCATCCAAATATGGACCTGTGCATAAACCCTACGACTTTAAACGGCACCGCCACGTTTAGAAACCATCGATTTCGTGAGTTCCCTGGACCCTTGGGATGGCTTGTCTTCGACTTTCGGGTTCACACTTATAAGGGTTTAGGGTTTATAGGGTCCAGGGTTTAGGGCGACCCATAAGACACAAGACACTAAAGCTCTCAACCCTTGAACCCTGCAGAGACCCCCAACCTTATCCGAAGGTCGGTCCTTTAGCCTACACCCCAAGGGCACAAACCGATATCATACGCCCTATGAGCGAAACCCACCCCCAACCCGCAAAATAAGCTCCTAAATCAGAAGAAGGCAAGGTTACCCTAAACCCTCAACACCCATCAACCAAAACCCTAAACCCTAAACCCTAAACCCTGCTCCCCTCTTATTAATTTGTTTGGAGTTGCAGGATGACGATGCTCCAAGTGTGAAACCCTGAGTGCCCACGCAGGGGCCTTAATCATCAGAAAGAGGTTTTGAGGTTTTGGAATGCTATAATAATATCTAATAGGGACTATGTGGGAATGCTGCCACAAAACACCGTGATACCGGGCCTTATACAACCCTGACAAAACCGAGTGAGTTCCTGTAGTAGGGGGTTTGTAGACCCTGAACCCGATGGTCATGGCCTAAACCCCTAAACCCCTAAACCCAAAATACCTAAACCCCTACACCCCTGAACCCCTAAACCCCTAAATCCCTAAGCGCTCAAACCCTTAAACCCCTAATTCCTTAAATCCCTAAGCCCAAAGGCCTACATTCCTAAATCCCTAAGCCCTAAACCCTAAATCCATAATCCCTATACCCTAAATTCCTCAATCCCGAAACCCCTAAATCCCAGAGCCCTAAAGCCTAAATTCCTAAATCCCACAGCCCTTAAGCTTAAACCCTAAACCCTAAACTCTAAATCGTACTGTAAGCTCAAAACCCTAAACCCTAAACCCCTAAACCCTAAACCCTAAACCCCTAAACCCTAAACCCTAAATCGTACTGTAAGCTCAAACCCCTGAAGTCTTGCACGCTCCAAACCTCGGAGAGTCGAGGATACCGTCCCCTGCCTCGGATACTTTCTTGGGCTGCTGGTTTAGGGTCTAAGGTTTTGGGTTTAGGATTTAGAGTTTTAAGTTTTAAGGTTTAGGGTTTATGGTTTAGAGTTTTAAGTTTTAAAGTTTAGGGTTTAGTATTTAGAGTTTGAAGTTTTAAGGTTTAGGTTTCAAGGTTTAGGCTTCAAGGTTTAGGGTTTAAGGTTTAGGGTTTGAGGTTTAGGGGTTTAGGGGTTGGGGGGTTTAGGGGTTTGGGGTTTAGGGTTGATTCTAGTAGGCCTTGCTTGTGGCTTTCTTTATGGTTTTATTTCTAGGGTCGTACAGGCTTCCTAGGGCTTTTGTAGGATGTTCTAGGGCTGCCTAGGGATGTACATGGCTGTACTTTTAAGTGAGGGTCCATCTGCCCGATAGTTATGCAGCTGGGGTCAGAAACACGATAGTATGAGGTACTGAGTTCATGACGGGTTTTGAGTTGTCTTTGGTTAGGGGCTTCGATTACCCATAGGCCCCATACTAGTTCCTTTTTGGTATTACCTTATAGGATTCTAAACCCCAAGAAGGGACTACTACCCTAAACCCTAAACCCTAAACCCTAAACCCTAAACCCTAAACCCTAAACCCTGAACCTGGGGCCTATGGGTAGTGCCTTGCTATGGATCCACTGGCCGTCGACCTCTTCTGCTATGTCTGCGCCTTTTGTTTTCGGCCTTCAGCTTCTTTAGGGTTTAGGGTTTAGGGGTTTAGGGTTTAGGGTTGAGATTTTGGACAGGGCACTTATTGAGATATTAGGCCTTTGGGTTCAGGGCTTCTCGGATTAACTATGATGCGCAACGGATCTGTAGGGCTTTAAACTCAAAGTCTTGAGGGCGTGGGGTCTAGGGTAAGTTTAGGCTATTGGGCTGAAGGAATTAGGACTTCTAGAGATTTCCGTGCAACCGTACCTTGCATCTCGCCCGGGCTTTGACTGGGCAATGATGACGCTTCTTCTTCTCCCACAGGATCAATGCATGCTCTGCCCTAAACCCTAAGCCCTAAACCCTAAACAATCCATGCTGCTGGCCTCAAGAGTAAATCTCAATCAGCCTAGAAAACCGGAGGTCGCAATCGTGCAAGGGTTAGGGTTTATCTAAGGCCCCACCTGAGATGCAACATATTATAAGGGCCTGAATAAATAGAATAGGGTTTTGGGATGTAGTATACTACAATTATAATAAGGAGCCCCTAAAATAGTACGGGTAAGTATTTAGGCCCCTGTGGGCAGTTCTCTAAATTAGGGTCCCCATTCAGGTCCCCAATATAGTACGGCACCCTTATGAAAAGGACCCTAAAAAGAACCCTAATTTAGAGAACTACTTAAACCCTAAACCCTAGACCCTAAATCCTATAAACCCTAAACCCTAAACCCTATAAACCCTAAGACCTAAACCCTAAACCACTATTCTGCCTTCTGCTGCTTTTCAGCCGCGGCGCCTTGTCTCAGCGGCTCCTTCTTCGGGTCGTAGGTGCCTGAAACGCCGGGGGTTTTGTTTGTTTAAAGGATTCGAGGGTTTAGGGTTTAGGGTTTAGGGTCTCGGGTTTAGGGTTTAGGGTTTCGGGTTCAGGGTCTTTGGAGTTTCGACAACTTGGTAACAGGTTAGGCTGGCTTCTGGCCTGGGGATGCAACGGTCTCCTTAATGGAATAGGGTTTTGGGGCCCAATATACTACAATTACATAAGGAACCCCCAAAATACAGGTTTTTTGGGGCCCACTATACTATAAGTATAATAAGGAGGACCCCCCAGAGAAGTATAGGTAAGTACTTAGGCCCATGTCTTACGGCTTTTGTGCTGCTCATGCTTCCGAAGCCCGAGGGTCACGAAAGGCACGTGCAGCTAGGACAGTCATGCTTGTGGGGTTTAGGTTTCGGGCTTTGGGTTTCGGGTTTCGGGTTTCGGGTCTAGGGTCTAGGTTTGTTTCGGGCTTCGGGTTTCGGGTTGGTCACGTTTCCTATGGAGACCGAATTACTTTAGGTCCCAAACGCCACATCAGACTATGCCCGGCAGGGATCGATAATGAGGGACCCCACTGCAGAGCCGAAGCACCGGGATCATGTGTAAAGGAAACCTGAACACCTAAACCCCGAACCCTACACCCTGAACCCTAAACCCTGAACCCTAAACCCTAAACCCTGAACCCTGAACCCTAAACCCTATAAGCCCTTCGCCCGACACCGAAACGCAACGCACCTTGCTTTCAGAACGCCGGAACCCCAAACCTCGACCCGCCAAGCTTAGTCCAAGCCAGGTCACGGATGTAGTCCTTGAAGCAAGCCGCAAGGAGCTCCTTTTTTTGAGTTACCCAATAGACTGTTGAGGGTTTTAAGGGTTTAGGGGTGTAGGGTTTTTTAGGGTTTTAGGGGTTTGGGGTTTAGGGGTTTAGGGTTTAGAGTTTAGGGGTTTAGGGCTCCTTCAGAGGAGCTTTGCTGATGTAGCTAAAACAGGGAGCCTCGATAAGTACCTATATTATTTTGGGGGGCTCCTTACTATAATTGTGGTATAAAGGAACCCAAAACCCTATTCTACTTATTAAGGCCGCTACATCAGCAACATCGAGTTTTACTTGAGATATGGGACTCTGAAGAGGTTTGCAAGCATGACCACTGACTGAATTCAGCAGGGAAATTCCTGCAGGCGAGCTGGGCCCGCAAAGAAGGTTACAGTTAGAAGCTACCCAGAGACTCCAAAAACCCCTTGATTAAGGAATATACCTTAAACTATAGTAGGAACCCTAATAAGATTTAAGGTATATTCCTTAATTAAGGGTTTTTTGGAGTTTATGGGTATGACCCTTACACCTGATTGCTGACTTTGTGCGATTCTCAATGTCATCCCCGTCTGCACCATCATCCACATCCTGACCACTGTCAGATTTTTCATCATCAGCACAAGACCATCATCATCATCGTCGTCATCATCATCATCTACTGGATCTGGCATGACCGCTGCCACTATTCGGGCTTTGCAACCACGACGATTTTTCTAAGTGCTTAGGATCTAAGACCACTGTCTGCCAGCCCGATTCTCAAATTGACTCTCTCACAGAGTTTCAACTAACTGCAAGGAACGCCTTCGAATCCAACACGACGTTGCCGCGCCTAGTTGCGCTATATGTGTAGCGGCCGTTTACAAACTGCCCCTGTTCTTAATTCCTCGTAATGCTATTGTCGCAAAGTAGTATTGTTGCTTGCATATGGGTAGTTCTCCAAACTAGGATCCCCTAGTTTGTCCCCAATATACTCTTATAGAAAGGAAGCTAAAAGGAAGCCTTAATTTAGAGATAACTACATATCCCAAAGGGTCTAAGTACTTATGTGGTACGTACTTTGCGACCCAAAATACTTACTATATGGGTACTTAGACCCTTTGGGTATCATGGGGTATTGCGGGGAAGCTCTTGGCCACCTCATGAAACCCTAAACCCTAAACCCTAAACTCTAAACCCTAAGGCAAACATTGCTTGGAGCTCTGGCGATCTGGGGAATCGCGAAGGAAGGCAGCACTTGTTTCTCAATGCTTGGTTAAAGCAAACTACCCAAAGGGTCTAAGTACTTATATGGTAGGTACTTTGGGGCCCAACATACCTACTATATGGGTACTTAGACCCTTTGGGCTACAGGTGTGGAGTTTAGGGTATATGTGGCTTCTATAAGGCTTCGATGAGGTATATAGACTTTCTGTAAGGCTCCAATAACGGTAACTACCCACCTGAAAATGTCCTAGACTTGGTGTGTCGAGCAGGCTTAAGCTAGCATATCACCAGCCTTCATAGAAGATGGCAGTATGACTGCACGCATGCTGGCGATAATGTCGCATAGCAGACATAATCTTAAACCCTAAACCCTAAACCCTAAACCCTAAACCCTAACCCTAGGCCCCAAGCACTAACCCCTCAACCTCCAGACCTTTAACCCCTAAATCCTTAAACGCCTTAAACCACAAACTCGAAACTCTAAACTAAACCCCAACCTTAGAACCGAATTTGTTTTTGGGATCCGTTCTTCGCCCCATATGAGTTTGGACTCGTCTGAGGGTTTAGGTCTCAGAGGGTTTAGGGGTATGAGTTGAGGGTACGGGGTTCCAGAGCTTGTGCTGAACTAATCCCTAAACCCTGAACCCCTAAAACCCAAACCATACACCCCTGCGCTGGAATCAGGCTTTTGGAGTAAGGCTCTGAGTCCTGAACCGGCTCTTCGTTTTCAACTGGTAGAACTAAATCCCTTGAGGGTTTAGGATTTGGTTTTGGGGTTTAGAGAAGCCGTAGATCTACTGAATCGCAAACTTTTCGGTGCCAAATATGCGCGGGCCATTCGAAATTCAATCTGCCACGAACGTGCCTACAGAACTATGGTTGGTGATATTAATCCTGCACTACCCATAATAAGGTACGTACCATAACTCCCATAGTTTAGGGTCCCTAAGGTAATGCAGGATTTGTATCATCAGCAGTAGGTCAGCAACACGACCCTACGAATGAGCCCGCCTTCGGGGACAAAGCCTTATCGCGACAGCTATGTTCAAGTCTCTGAGATACACTACCACTGTGGATTTAGGTCCAAAAGGACCATCCCTATTATGGTCTTGAGGACCTAATTCCGTAATAGTAGATGGACCCTCTTGCATATGGATACAAGGATTTGAAGTTTTCAATGTTGAAGTTGCTCAAACTGTTAGTGGCTCTGGGACGTGCTTTTGCTACGCTAGCTTTGTTGGCATACGACGTCGGGCCTTCAATAACTACTCCATATCCTCTGTACCCAAAGTCTAAGGAGGACGTACGAAATGCAGAGACTGATCCCAAGGACAGCATGATCATCCGCGTAACCGTCCTCGTATGCACATGGATGTGATGAAGTTGATAAAATAAGTCCGTGAATGACTAGGGATGGGGGGCTCATGGTTTAGGCATCGCTGTCCTCCATGTAGAACACCATCACACGCCGAAGAGTCGCGTCTTCGATCTCGTTGACAACGTCTACCAACATCTGCGCAACAGACTCAGGTCCGAAACATACCTAAATGCCGATACAGTAAGCCCTACAGCCCGCAGATACTGAAGGGCGTGACCCTAAATCAGAATGCCCCAAGCCCAGGTCCGAAATTAAAATAACCCGAAATCTGCAAACCCGCAGTCCTAAATCCTAGAATCCGTCAACCCAAGCATGAAGACTTAAAGGGAAAAGGCTGGGCCTTGCAGCTGTGACCTGGGCTGCAGGTTGCCGAAAGGTCTTCTTCTTATTATTGAAACTATCTTGCTAGTATCATATTGAGGTTTTTAGGACCCTAAACCCTAAACCCTAACTTGTTAGTCTCATATTGAGGTTTTTAGGACCCTAAACCCTAAACCCTAACTTGTTAGTATCATATTGAAGTTTTTCGGACCCTAAACCCTAAACCCTAACTTGTTAGTATCATATTGAGGTTTTTAGGTATCATTTTGAAGTTGTTTAGTACCTTTGGTTTCAGCGGTCTATCTTTTATGAGGCATGTTCTGGGGTTCAGGGTCTTGACCTTCCGGGCTTAGGATTCACGCTCTGGGGCTTGGGAGGTTTATAGTTAAGCTTTTAGGGGTTGTAGGGTTTACAAGTTTTGGGATTGAGGGTGTGAGGTTTTTGCGGCATGACAGGGCTTTGAGGGCTTTCATGCTCTTGATTTTCAAACGGCACACGCCCATGGTTTCCGGTGCGTCCTGGGGCCGGCTTGGTCAGGACCCTCCAATCGCAACAGAAGGCAGCCAAAGAGCATACCTCCATTTAGGAGTCTACCGCGACTCCAAGCCGCAAACCGCAAAATCTTAATCCAGGTAGAGAGCAAACTCCATGAACCCCAAGAGAACTCCGAAACAAGAATATAACCCTATAGAAAGCCTTAATAAACCCTTTATGAACGGGGTATTACCCTACGGGACCTTATCAAAACCTATGTACCTCTTTAACTATCCGTCAGCCTCTTGGGCTTGCCCCCTTGCGCATCTGCATCTGGGAAAACCTTTGCCTTCTAGCACAAAGAAACAGGGTAGGGGCGGCTGGAGGGTTTTGCAAGCAATCTGCTGTAATTAAACCCTACACCCTAAACCCCAAAACCCCTAAACCCCTAAGCCCCAAAACCCCTAAACCCTAAACCCGAAAGCCTTTCAAACACTGAGGCTTGGTGGTCGGATGCGAGGGTTTCGGCGCTTTGGGTGAAGGGAGGTAGTGCTTAGAAGTTTTAGAACGTAGGACTTCGGGTTTCGTTCGGTTGTTGGAAGTGTCAGAAGACGCACTCTGGAAGGACTTAGGGTTTAACCCTAAATCCTAAACCCTAAACCCCTAAACCCTAAACCCTAAACCCCTAAACCCTAAACCCTAAACCCTTAGAGCTTTAGGGACTTAGAGTCACTCGAGACACATAGACCACTGAGGCACAAACGCAGCCGCTGGATGTCGGGAGTCCTCTGATGACTTCGGCGCTTTCGGAGGTTGACACGCAAGAGCCAAAAAGCAATAATATCAGATCGTATACTTTTCGGAAATTCAGTGTAAGATAAGTTAACAGAATAATATAACATAATATCCGGCAATTCACAAGTACTCTCATAGCGTTTAGGAATACCAGCTCTGACCTCTCGGGTTGCAAGGTTAGGGATTAGAGGGTTTAAGGTTGATAACCGTCGCCGTTAAGTGATTCTTTTGCTTTAGTGTCTATAGGGTCCTCAAACCTAACCCAAATCCCCGAATCGAAACACGGTAAACCTGGCTATTGAGGGTGTACGGATCCTCGTTTGTGCAAGAAATTGTAACCCACCGCGCCAAGACTTTGTCTACCCAGGGCCGTAGCTCTCCCGGACAAACATATACATACCAAGATGGCCTATCTGATGGCACAAACTAAGTCACCCTAAACCCCTAAAACCTAAACCCACTACTAGACCCTAAACCCTATACCCAACTACTAAACCCTAAACCCTAAACCCAACTACTAAACCCTAAACCTTAAATCATGCTGCGGTCATCACGAAGCCCCAAGTTTTATTCAGCCCCAAAGCCCGAAACCTGAGATCCCGGACCCCGAAAGCCTAAACCCAACACACTCGAAGCCAAAAAGCTCCTCACCCCTTCAATCTATGTATGGTTTAGGGCTTAGGGGTTGGGGCTTAGGGTTTAGGGATAGATAGATAGATTATATATATGGAGTATCAAAGAACCCTGGAGCATCTCGCAAAGCCCGGCAGGTTCTGAAGTCAAAAGCAACAAGAAGTACGAGAAACAACCTGTCAGACGGATTGAAATCGCCAGGACACCTCTCCACTGGGTCAGGCAGCGGCGGCTTCAAAGCGAAGATTTCGGCCTTGGCTAGCCCAGGGTGCTAGTTATCACAGGCTTCTTTTAAGCATCTTATCGGATTCATTGCGATATGAGATATAGTTGGCCCAGAGTACAAGGACCCGTGTATAGTTTTGAGGTATGTCGCTGCATTGAGGATTCATTGGAGTCTCTGTGTAAGCTCACATTATGCTCACATTCCCTGAAGAGTCTTGGGCTCTGAAGTTCGAGACCGTTCAGAGTTTAGGGGTGTATACCCTAAACCCTAACCGCCTAGAAATTAAAGCCTAAATCGTGTAGGGCTTGGGGTTTCGGGGTCTGCAGTTCAGGGCCCTTACCGTAGGCCAGTTTGGGTCGGTTTAGGATTAGAGTTCAGGGTTGCCCAGTCTTAGGATCCCAAGCCGACAAGGGGAAGAGGTCAACTGGCCAAGATTGAATGCTTGTAAAGGTTTCATGAGGGTGTTGCGAGAGCCTTGTAAGGGCTTCGAAATTCCTTTACAGAATTTAGGAAATTGGGATGTAAATCCCCCTGCAGTAAGCCATGCAGGAACACTCAAAGCAATCCGAAGGTTACTCCCACATGGCCGATTAACTGAGTGCTTGACCCAAGCCTTCTGCACTGGAGCCTGGAAAACACGTGCCCGAGCAATCTCTGCACTGTGGATAGTGCTACGAATTATTCTCTAGGGTGGTGGCGGCAGGGTTATGAAGATGGCCACGGTGATTTACAATTTGCAAAGGCAATCATGGGATCAGTATTCATGGGGTTGTGGATAGCGTTGTCGCTCCTCTCGCCCCGATCCCCTTCCTCGATAGCATCTTGTCACGATGTTCTTCGGCTCAGGGTTTAGGTTTTAGGGTTAAGGGCTTCGGGTTAAGGGTTTAGGGTTCTTAGTGCTAGCCGCCCAGTACTGGTACTCGCATTCATGTTTCGAGTGGCTGATGTCCAAGTCGTGTGGCCAAGCGCTTCTATGCAAGCCCCGGCATGAAAGCGAGTAGAAATGAGCAACGAAGGATACCCCTGTGATGACTCTGACCACGGCTTGTAATAGTATTGCTGGGAACCATGAAGGCTGATGATGATCTTCCCCGCATGGTGAGGATGATCTTGGTGTCGGCGATAAAAGCAGGGAGAACGGCAATGATGGTGATAATGATGTGAGCACCGACGAAGATGATAACTTGGTCCTGCTCGTTATCATCATCATCGTCATCATCATCATCATCATCATCGTAATCATCGTCATCATCATCATCATCATCAGCATCACCATCACCATCATCACGATCATCACCATCATCACCACCATCATCATCATCAGCATCACCACCATCATCATCATGTTCTTAAGCGGCATCACCATCGTCGCCGTCATCAGCACCATCATCCTCATCGTCGTCGTCGTCGTCATCATACTCAATCGTTGATATCCTCGCCGTGGTGCCGGTGGGGCCGGCGGCAGTGCTGCCATTGGCTGCTTTGCTGTACCCCTGAACCATAAGCCCTTACCTTCAAGCCCGAACCAGAAAGCCACTATTGAGCCAT
The DNA here is from genome assembly GCA_905221635.1 of Symbiodinium sp. CCMP2456. NCBI lineage: Eukaryota > Dinophyceae > Suessiales > Symbiodiniaceae > Symbiodinium > Symbiodinium sp. CCMP2456. The sequence goes on from CAJNDV010003869.1 coordinate 36,392, forward strand.
TCACCACAGCCCCACCCCCCAACCAAACTGCCGAAATGATCATTCAGACTCAGTCTCGGAATGAAAACAACTCCACGTGCATCACGAAAGCGTATTGGGATTTGGCTCCGTCCTTCAGGGTTTGGTTGTTCGGGTTTAGGGTTTAGGGTTGACACGCCTGGAGAGCCTAGAATTCGAGTGCTTCGGCAGACTTTGACATAAGCTCTCACGTCTTTGCCCATAACAATTATCTGGCATATGATGCTAGAGAGTCCAACGAAGCAAGGGCTGTAGATTTACTACCGAAGTGCGTGTCCAATCGGCATCAACCCCGCAACACCAGACCCATGAATGCAGAAAGGCGCAGGCAGCCGAAAGCGAAAACTCCAAATACTCCTCATACCCTGGTCCAGACACTAAGACTTCGCGGATTTAGGTACTTTATCGGATACATGGATGCTATGAAACCCTATAGTACGCCCTTTAAAGCCCACAAAATCCTTGTGAAAACCTAAAGGAGCCAAAAGGCTACCTTAAACTGCCCGTACCTGAGAAGGCAGATGGCTGAGGTGCGCACCCTCTCTGGTGACTTGCTGCACCTTGCAATTTAGGGTTTACCCAATGCCTCCAGGGACCTTATTTATTGGGTCCGTAAGGGGTCTAGGGCCCTAACTATAAGGTCCTTGGATGCATAGGGTTAGGGTTCATAAGGTTCGGGGATCTAAACTATAGCTGATACGGGCGGCTTAGAGTTTAGGATTGCAGTTTAGGCTTTATGGTCTAGGGTTTGAGGTTCAAAGTCTGCGGTATATGACCGTAGGATTCATGGTATATTCCCCGTCCAAGTAGTCCTCATTTATGGTTTTAGGTACCCAAAAAGGCCCCAAAGTCCTTAAACAATGGGTACTTGGACCCTTAGATTTCTTCACTGAAGACATAAACCTGCTACCTGCACAAGCCCACATGCTCAAGCAATGTCTCGACGGTCAACCTCCAGATCCCCGAGTTACTGTTGATGATACTGTTGATATAGTATAGCACCATAAATCCCATAGGATCCCATAGGTATATAAGGTCATGCAGGATTTTGTCCATCAACCGTATGAATCTGCAATACCTTAAGGACCCTAAACCATGGGTTCATGGGCGTTCATGGTATATATTCCTAATTATGGGTAATGCAGGGTATATGTATATATATATATATATACATCATCAACCGTATGCCAATCCCAAAGCCTGAGCGACGTGAGAAGAAGGCACCGTACGGCCGCTGACATGGGCGTCAATAACACCCCCAAAGGGTCTAAGTACCCATATAGTAGATATTTTGGGCACCAAAGTACCTACCATAGAAGTACTTAGCCCTTTGGAACCCCAGAACCACATACCGAAATCCGAAATTGGGGAAGGTTGGACGTCTCAAGCAAAACCTCGGCTACTACACTGGAGCTGAGTTGAAACGTTTGAACCTGATTATCACTAGAGGCCCTAAGCACAAGAACAAAGCTATAGGCGTGGTGCAATCATGTAGGGACTATAAGGGGACATGATCACAGGTCGCCCAGACCTCTAGAGCCTTTAAAACACAGGGGCCTTAACAATAAGAATAGGGTTTTGGGGTGTACTGTACTATAATTATGATAAGGAGCCCCCAAAATAAGATTGGTAATTATTTAGGTTCCTCTTGTACTCTGCAAACCCTGCTCCCTTAACACCCGTCATATCATTTGCTCAGGATGTTGTAGAATAATCCCAAAGGGTCTAAGTACTTCTGTGGTAGGCACTTTGCGGCCCAAAGTACCTGTTGAAGCCTACCTATAGTTTCCATGGTAGTTCCTTTTTGGGGTTACCTTATAGGATCCTTGATCTAATATTGGTTAAACCCAAAAAGGAACTACAAGGTAAGCCCCTAAACCCCTAAACCCTACGCCCAAAACCCTCTGAACCCTAAACCCTAAACCCTAAACCCGAAACCCTAAACCCTAAACCCTAAACCCTAAACCCTAGGCTCCTGCGGCTCGACTTGACTATGGGACTGAGACCTTTACGGGATTGGGGTTTGCGGGATGCAGGGTTTAGGGGTTGAGGTGTTTAGGGGTTTAAGGGTTTAGGGGTATAGGGGTTTAGGGTTTAGGGGTTTAGGGGTTTGGGGTTTAGGGGTTTAGGGTTTAGGGTTACGGGCTTGGGGTTTCTGGGGCTTGTGCAGGCAAGTGAAAAAGCTTTCATGGGGTTC
>CAJNDV010003869.1:47391-65585 GCA_905221635.1 Symbiodinium sp. CCMP2456
GGGGGGGGGGGGGGGGGGTGCTGTCAACTGATATCTTTGCATCGTGTTGAACAGGAGAGTTCTAAGGAGTGATCATACGTTTAAACACATATGGGCCATAGAGGGGGATACGAGTACCAATTTTGGATATGGCTACATCGTAACTTGTACATTGCACGAGTGCTTCGAAGGTACCAGCATGTATCAACCTGCCTACAAGACACCGAGGGTGCACCGGGTTATTCTTCTCAGGTGTCTGCCCAGTCTACACGATGACTGCGTATGAAGAAAGGGTCCGGTTCGGAAGGAGTCTGGCAGCTCGTCTCAGCATTACAAGCTGTCGGCTGTAAAGCTTCGGGTTACGGAGCTGAAAGTAGATACCATCTACAAAGTTTAAGCTCTCCCATGTCTCCCGGTGCCAAGCATACGCAGCTAAGATGTTGCAGAACTAAATTGCGAAGGTCATCAGTTCTTGCATGCAACTCCTGGACAAATATGATGCAGGAAATCATGTGGGCCTGAACACCAAGAAAACATGGGACGCATCATCGAGCTGCATACTGCTTCAAGCAGCTGAGACCCATGAACCCTAAATAAACCCCAACACCAAAAATCCGAAGCCCTAATACCCTAAGTCACGCAACCATGTCCTGAGGCTACGGCAGGTATGACAGGCAGAAACCACTTGGGCCACTTGCGAGACGCGCGGGTTGCGAGGGCTTATGGCCTCCACGCACTCAGCATTGTGCGAAGGTTACTGAAAGGTTGCTAGTTCAACTGGCTCGGAGTAAACCCAAAACCCAAAACCCTAAACCCGTGAACCCCTAAACCCTACACCCGAAACCCTAAACCCTAAACCCTAGAGTTAAGTGTGATGGTTTGATTGGAGATAAAAAAGTGTCAGGTGTTAGCAAGGTTATGGCCTTGGGAGCATGTAGGGTTATAGTTTCGGAAGGGCTTGAGACTTCATCTAAGAGCCAACTAGGCGGTTGAAGCTGTAGCTGCTTCATACGAACAAGCATTCGATTGTTCACGAGATCACAGAAGGCATTCATTCCAAACCTAGTGGGCGGATGAATCAGCAACGCTGCGGAACCCCACGTAAGCTGCACATCGGTAGTTTTCTAAAATAGGGTCCCTTTGGGGGTCCTTTTTATAAGGGTGCCGTACTATATTGGGGACCTAAAAAGGGACCCTAATTAAGAGAACTACCCACATAGCAATTGGGACAGGATTTGGAATTCAGGGCTTTTAGGCATCGAAGCGAACAGAAGCCCCAAAGAGGATGACAACTCAGTTTAGGGTTCAGGGTTTAGGGCCCCAGCACATGGCATGCAATCTCATCACGAAATGGCTGAAGAAACAGGTCGAAGTAAAGTCTGCTTTGTTGCCCTTGACATTGTGATATTATTGAGCGCTGCTTCAACATCAAAACCAACGAGGTTCATATACATATTTGCTTCAAGTTAATGATACCAGTTTCGACGGCCGGGAAAGTCTTTAGACAGCAGCCTGGAACAAGTAACAATCTTGTCCTCACTCCAACAAGACTTCGTCTCACCGAGCGAGTGTCATATCTCATCAAGCTGAGCGCCGTTTTAACGACGAGGTTGAGGTTGAAGAACTGGAGAGCCCTCACGAACAAAGCGCTTTGCTTCATTAGTCACCTCTTCAATCGGTCTCCTCACAGCACTCAGCGACGCAGGAGGAACGACCCTGCTTGGCATTTGTCTGTGCAGATGCGCTTCTTGACAGTGTCCTTCGCTTTTGAAGCAAGTTGTGTAAACTTATGTTTCGAAGGGCGCTTCATCGCTTGGTGGGACGACATCACAACTACAAGGGGCAACATAATCATCAAACACGACAGACAGACAACTTAAAAAATGATAGGAAGTGCCAGAAGTACTAAAGCTAAACATGATGCTGAACATTACAAGCTGCCTTAAGGTATCTCGGTGCCAGGTTACACAGCGATATATTTTCGCGCGTGACTTATGATGCCTTTCATGTGTTAAGCCCACCAAAGACTTGTAAGCCACAAGAAATGCGTGGGGAGGGCGGGATAAATGCAATCCTGCAGCAATACTGTCGATTCCTAGTCCACTTGTATCCTCTAGTGTTATGACAAATAAGTACCCCACAACCCTGATGCATAATCAGGGCACAAGATGCCAGAACCGCCCGCACCTGCTCTGGTGCAAAGGTCGATGGCTCCGTAACGACCACCGCCTGCTTCTGTGTAGGTCGAAGCAACGATGTGTTCCAGAGCTTCGAGCCGGCCCGTCCTATAAACCAGTATATACCCTAAAGCCGGCTAGGTAGGGCATCGCCAGCACGCAGGACAAAGGAAGGCTTGTTGGCGAGGTTGCAGTGTGTGTAAGGTTTGGTACGTGTATATATGTACAGATTAAGAAGCACCTGTACTTATGCGTGTCTATGAACACTTATCTATGCATTTCTGTCTGCATTTGTGGGTTCATGTATACTGAGCTGCCGCGGTATGCCCTGAACAGCTGCAGCGTTGGGCTCTGTCTTCGTGAACGAGATTCCCGTCAGTTTACATTTCAGACCCCCAAACAAGCCCAAAGCACAACCCCAAGCCCAACAATGCCTCAAATTTCCGTCCGTCTTCCCGCGCCCCAAATCGATCTTGATCTGTTTCCCTGAGCCCTAAATCGATCTTGATCTGTTTCCCTGAGCCCCAAAATCGATCTTGATCTGCTTCCCTGAGCCCTAAACCCCAAACCCGAACTCCCTTCACCTGGCCCATCGTCCGCATCGTGTCGGTCATGATCGGCACCGGGGCGGATGATAGTCGCCTGGTGGGTGTTGTCACGTGATGCAAGCTGGATCTCTGGTGCACTGTCTTGGGCTTCGGAGCCTAAGTTAGATTGCAGTAACTTCTAGTATATAAGTTTACATTATGTTATACCGTTTATATTGTATTATATTGTAAAATACTATACTTTACTATACTATACTATACTATACTATACTATACTATACTATACTATAGTCTACAAAACTATACAACACTAAATAAGATACGACAACTGTGATATATTATAATGTACTATAATACATTATAACATATTATATTTGGCTGTATTGCCGTTATCTTGTGTTATAACAGATCATAGCACGTTACATTTCATCATAACAGGTTACATTGTTCTAAAATAAACTTTATATCTTAATAAACATTATGTTTTAATGTATTATATTGCATTACATCATATCATGCTGCATCGTGTTATATTATGTTGCATTCTATTGTACTGTCTTGTATTGCATTGTATTGTATTGCATCTTATTCTAATCTATGGTATTGTCTTGTACTGTCTGATATTTTAGTACAGTACAGTACATTATTGTATAGTATAGTCTAGTATAGTATAGTATAGTATATTATACTCTAGTATGCTGTTCCACAAGGGCACCGTCTGAAATGCAGAAAAAGCACTATACTATAATGTAGTATCTAGTAAAGAACATTCTACCAAACTATACTCCGTCAAGGATCAACTTCGGGTGTCGGGGAGGCGGCCCTCGCCTTCGTCCATGAGGAACGGCATTGAAATTTAGGGCGCCACCAAAGTTTAGGGTTTAGTGTTTAGTGTTTAGGGTGAAGGGTTTATTGATTTGAACATAACTGGGAATGTTCAGTTTCAGCCCGCAACTAAGCCCATCATCACGGCTTGTTGACGGTTCCATAGCGGCTGATGAATCAAGCTGAAAAGTTGAAGTGTGTACGTTGCCTTGAAGGTTGGGGGTCGGGTGATGGGGAATCTGAGACAGCTGAATCTAAACCCTAAGCCCTACTTTCTGAAAGGGTCCTAAGTACTTATATGGTAGGTACTTTGGAGCCCAAAATATCTACTATCTGGGTACTTAAACCCTTGGGGAAAGTATTTACTATTTGGGTACATGGACGTTAAGGGTTCCGCTGGCCGAAGCCCTCGTCGGATGACTCGCTGCTGTGCTTGCACGCTCTCACATATAGGCACGAACCATATCGGCCTGTCTTCCTTCTGGGGAGGGGTTTAGGGTTTAGGGTTTAAAGGAACTGCTCCGATGAGAAGCAAACCCACATGTAGCCTATATAGGGCGTAGGAGTTGAAACTAGATAGGGCTCAGGTTAGCAAATATGTCGCAGGACGCACTCATTCAGAACAGCCGCATGCAGCTGCCGTTCTATTCCGTGTACTGTTCGACGTTAAGAAGTTCTGGTGCCTGTGATAAGGAACCCAAAGCTAACTATACTACCAGCCGCCCCGCTCTCCAAGAGGCACCTGAATCCCAAACACGACACCCAACCGCCAAAGCGTCAACATTCAACCCGAGCCCAGAAACCCAACCTTAGACCCAAATTTCAACCGAAATGCACGGCATCCAAGCAAAAGAAGCCCATACCCAAACACACAGCCCCCGTCCCACCCACCCCAAAGAAGAGCCCACGACTCCGCTAGGCAACCCCACAGCGGAGCCGGAGGAGTGCATGGAGGCGTCAGGTTCAAGCGGACGCCGGGAGGCAGAGTCCTGGCTTTCCGTTGACAAGAACCCAAAGGGTCCAAAGGACCCAATAACCAGGTACTTAGGTTTCGGGTAGTAGTTATGTAGGTTGCTGCTTGGGAGAGTACAGGGTTATTAGGTTCTTGGACCCTTAGGGAGAACAGCAAAAACTATCTGGGTGTCGGTTTCGGGGGTAAGGGTTTAGGGTTTATGCATGCTGTCTCTCGGACAGGGTTTTAGGGTTTGGGGGGATATACTATGGTTCTTGAAAAAACTAGCTGGGTGTCGGTTTCGGGGATGTAGGGTTCAGAGTTTAGGGTTTAGGGTTCAGGGGGGTATGGTTCTTGTAAGTTTTCGGAGTCAACAGCTGGTTTGTTCTTGGATGATACCAAACTGTCAAACTTTGGGTCTAGAGCTTCGGTTGAGGTTGTACAGGGTGACGGTGCTTTGAGTAACTCTCCAGGCGTCATGAGGAGATTATGGTCTCAAGACGAAGCGAAACCAGAGTCTATAAAGCTCAAGAAAACAGCAGATGGACAGAACTCAGGGGTCCACACACACACACACACACACACGAGGTTTCGAACAGGCCTGGGTAATTAGACATTTTCATGCGTTGAACCTCCGCTGTCCTCTTCAGGGATTGATTATTGCCGTGGTTTTGGGGATTCTGGTGACGAAAACAACTGTATACACCCTGTAGACACTTCAATCGCACTTCGCCTGAAGCAAAAAGGCAAAAAAAAAACACGCTATGCCAAGCTCGAGGTCGAAAACATAGGGGCCTTAATGATTAGAATACGGCTTGGGGTGTGCTATACTACAATGAACGATAATTATGATATAAGGAACCCCGAAGATAGTATTGATTGGTAATTGTTCGGGCGGTCCCTTTATTAGACAGCGGCTTAAGGGAGGCGTGTTTCAGCTGAGACTGTTGGCAAGTCGACTCGCATTTACTTCTAACTTACGGCTACGAAACTACCCACAAGGTCCAGGTACCCACATCAACCCCACATCGAATACTGGGCATTGACTTTGGCCTTCACGCAGTCTGTTTTTGGAATTAGGGTCGATTTGTGTAATTTGTCGTGAAGTAACTCCTTGGACTAGGATTGAAGGCTTCATCAGGATTCAGAATCGACAACGGCGGCAGCGAGACAACGTGATCGGTGTCGTCGTCATCTGGCCAGTGTGCTTCGGCTTTAGGCTTTCAACAGTAGGAGTTAGGATTGGGGGGACCCTTGGGGATATAGGCCCTCTCAAGTAAGGTCCTTTTTAAGAGAGCCATAGGTAGGGTTAAGGAACCCTCTCAATAAGGTCCTTGTTAAGAGAGCCGTAAGTTGTACTTATGGCTCTCTTAGGGTTAAGAAGGGTCCCCTTTAAGGGGCCTGCCTAATACTACCTGGGAAACAAGGAATGCACACAGACAGCAGCTCCAGTGTTGAAGGTCGAACCCTCCGGACCCTGAGCATTGAACTAATTGAAGTACATTGAAGTAGTGCTCTATGAAATTGAAGCGCCTATAAGGTTCAAGGCGAAGAATGGCCAAATGAGGCTTACTTTCGTACTATCCGGTTGCATAGCAACACCAGCAATCAAGATGGAGACAGTAGTAAGGAAGATGCACCAAGCGTAGTCATGTCCAAAGTTTTGGCAGCCCAAGGGCTGCTTGTCTTCATTCTCTCAAAATGCACCATCAGCGGTCACTGTGTATCAGAGCTGCTGATCTTTTATTATTGAATAAAGGCCATCGGTAGTGGATCATCCCAAATAAGACAATGTCTCATGTGACCCCGGCCACCATCTTTCAAACAGTACTACCGCTTGAATTCAGTTTCATAGCATTGCTCCTTGCTGAACCGCTGCACCTATGAATTCTCATGTGATGCTTGGCTCGGTGGCAACGGGAATAAGGAACCTTGAGAGAGGTTTACGGCTCCCAAGCCGAGGAACCCAACATACCCGAGTAACTGGGTTCTTGTTCCAAGGGCTCATGTACCCCTGACCCGACAGTACCGAGGGACCCTGTTCAAGACCTTCGTCCTAGTACATTCAATGGACCCTATATGGGCTAGGGAGCTCAGCACCATGATACAATCACTGAGTCGTGGATAAACCCTCCTCCAAAACAATCAATCATAACTAAGGGTTCTTTTATCTGTTCGCAAGCAAGCAAAGCCACTAACAGGAATTCAGGAACATGTTGCCACGTCCCTCTTCCTCCTTGGTTTAAGGTTTAAGGGGGTCAGCACTTAGGCAGGGGTTCCTGGTTTAGCGTTTAGGGGTTCAGGGCTCAGGGTTTAGGGGTTTATGGTTTGGGGCTTTGGGTCTAGGGCCAGGGCTTAAGGTCTAGAGTTCAGGGCCACAGAACACCCCTAAACCCTAAACCCTAAACCTCAAACCCTAAACCCTAAACCCTAAACCCTAAACCGAAACGGGCGCCTGCACTATGCTTCCGGCGCCTCCGGCTTCTTGCATCTCTGAAGCTCTTGTCTGCCCTAAACCCTAAACGCTAAACCCTAAACCCGAAACTAAGCCCTACAAAGGCCTAAACCCCAAGAAGGTTCCGGGTTCTACACTGGCTTCTGTCAGGGTTCGAGAGGGCTCCGGTGGGGTATAGGCTTCAGTTTTCTGCAAGCACCCGTTGTGTGCCGCAAAGCTTGCTGTTTTGCCTTCAAAAATAGTAGAAAAGTAATCGGCCCCATGCATAATTGCCAGCACTAGCCACACCGATAACCGGAAAGATGAAAACAAAAAGTTGAAACCGGATGAATTGCAAGATGCTCACAAGCCTAGCAGAGCTCTGGGTGGCCGGTCACCACTGCGTAAACCCAACCCTACGTGCAGAACCCCCAACATGTTGGGGATGAATAGAGGGTCCTTTACCGTCAGGCTGGGATTCTAGGCTGTTTGAAACTGGAAGTACATAGGCAAAGCGTGCCTCCACTTCTTCCGAGCCAAAAAGCGATCCGCCGCATGGGAAAATAACCCTACAAGTAGCTACCGTAAGCCTTACCCCGGACCCCAAACCCTAAACCCTAAGCCCTAAACCCCAAACATCCCAAAACCCTAAAACCGCAAAAACGCCGGTACGAAGACTGAGGCGTTGAAGTCTTGACAAGCTCAGACTGTGGGGATGAGAAGTCGTGCTGTGGCCGAAAAACCTATACCTCTTTAAAGAATTATATATTTATATATATGTATATATATATATATATCTGTATATGTATACATGTATATACATGTATATATATATATATAAGCTGCAAACACTTGCCTTGTAAGGGTTCCTTCTTACGGTTTCTATAGAAACCATAAGAAGGAACCCTTACAAGGTAGGTGTTTGCAGCTCAGCCACAGCTAGGGCTCAGGTTTCAGGGCTTGCTGTTTGTTTGGAAAGGCCGTTTTACCTTAGCATGCCCAGCGTCAGTAGCTGCAGGAGGGGCAGCCAGGTTTCGGGTCCAAGGCTAATTGGTTGAATGCAAGTTCTGCCGCTGAGAGTACGGGGTTTAAGCTTTAGGAAAGCGTGGTGGAGAACAGTGGTTTCACATGTCACGCTTATAACATACGGTAGTTATGGTATAGTACATTATAGTATATCCTACACTAAACACCCAAAACAAAGACCCTGAACCCCTCAACCCTAAACAACAAGCCATACATCCTAAATACAAAACCCCTAAACTCCTAAACCCTAACCATGAACCTTCAACAATAAACCCCAAATCCTGCGACTCCTACATAAATCCTGAATACAAACCCCCTAAACCCCTGACCCTAACCCTGAACCTTCAACAATAAACCCCAACTCCTATGTACAAAACTCCTACATCAATCCTAAATACGAAACCCCTACAGCCCTAAACCCTAACCCTGAGCCCTAGACAATAAACCCCAAATCCTAAATACACAAGTCTTAAGCCCCTAAATCCTAAATACACAAGTCCTAAGCCCCTAAACACTAAACCCCGAACCCCAAAGCCCCAAACACTTTCCTTTTGGCCATCAGGTCGGCACCCAGAGACTCCAAAACCCCTTAAATAAGGAATATACCTTAAATCTTAATAGGAACCCTAGTAAGTAAGATTTAAGGTAGATTCCTTAATGAAGGGGTTTTGGAGTCTCTGGGCAGTACAAAGATCGTCAAAGACCGTCCGCCGACGAGGCCAGATCCCAGGAACACAACCCGATGCTACACCTAATATAGGGGTTTAGGGTTTAGGATTTAGGGTTTAAGGTTTAGGGTTTAAGGTTTAGGGTTTAAGGTTTAGGGTTCAAAACCCGATGCTACACCTAATATAGGGGCCCAAACAAGTGGAATAGGCTGTTGGGATATATTAACCTGTAGATATAACTATAAGCTCTACGCAGTAATATTGGTAATTATTCAAGCATCTGATATATATATATATATATGGCCTAGGCTTGGGGTTTAGGATTTAGGGTTGAGGGCTTTTGGGGGTTTAGGGTTTTCCGCATTATAAGGATGCTACACCTAGACCTTACGGTTCTACGGACCCATCCTTTTAAAACTCTTCGGCCCAAAATCATCTTCTATCAGGCTTTGGAGTATTTTTAGCTTTAGGGACATGGCTTAGGGTGTGCATAGGGGTTTAATTACGATCTAGGGTCTAGCGCTCTTGGCTGCTTAGAGTTGCAGGCTTTGGGTCTTTAGGTTTTATTATGGCTTTAGGGGTTTAGAGTTATAGGAAATTAGGGATACTGTATTGCTAGGGGTTGGTTGCGCTCGGGTGAAGGCTTAGCCCTATCTTGACTTGCATACTGTGTGCACCACCACCTCTTTTCGGCATATGCTGACAAAACCAGTCGAGAACTTTAGCGTTCAGGGTGGGTTTATTGTGGGCTAACGTGCGCTGTTGTGTCAGGGGAGCCTAATTCTAGATCCTACACCCTTGGGCCTCGACCCTAAACAAAGCCCTAGCCCTAAACCCTTTCTGGTTCCCGGTTCGGGCTATGTTAACAATGATTATGTTTAATCCTTAGTGAATTTTACCACAACAAAAGTTTAAAACTGTATCCAACAAGGACCCAGTATTGCCTGGTACCTGAGTATATGAAACTACTAGGGGCTTCTCCGCCCCATGGCTTCCACAGTCGCAGAGATGCCTCTGAGGTCAAGTTAGGAAGCATAGAAGAGTGGTGTGTATACATGTGTGTATATATATATATATGAAGCCAGCAGAATGTGTGAACAAAACCATAATCCACTGATTATGTGCTATGTTTCAATGCTGACACAGGGCGATTCCAAGGCTCGAACTGATTCGTGTCTTGTGTGACACACACACACATACATACGAGAAATCACAGCGAGACAGAGATTTTGCCAGGTGTCATAGATATGGGCGCCTTTTCAGGGAAACATGGCACTGGCATGTGGCTATCACTGCTACACGTGACTACATGTAAGCAACTATGTTCATGTTGCTTGGGATGTGCACATGGCTTGCAGTATGCTTTGCTTGATGACAAGCAGAACTACATGTAAGCAACTATGTTCATGTTGCTTGGGATGTGCACATGGCTTGCAGTATGCTTTGCTTGATGACAAGCAGAACATCATGAGCAATACAGCACAGTCAGTTGTAGGTAAAATGTCTTCAACTTCGGAAGACATTATCACTGTGACAGGAAAACATATTGGCCTCACTTAGCGGAACCTCATAGCGACGATGCAGCTTGAAGGTCAAGTTCCCAATTTCCATGACATCGGCACCTTATGATTATTGCAGACACGAATGCAAACGACCATTAACTAATAGAAACGTGTATTCTCTAGCCAAAAACAATGAAGCAAATCCAGACACCATCGGGCATCTCTGCCACCTTGCGCTCAACTCACCGGAGGGCCTTGGGTACTGGACCGGGCTGTGGGGTGTCATTTCCTGGCAGGCAATCATAATAAATATTTTCTTTTCGTAAACACTAGTATACGAAAGGTAAAGTGCAACCCATACAAACCTCGCATAAACTCACCGAGTACGTACGTCACATCGAGCGGAATGATCTTCTCCATGAGCAAACGCCACATAGCCGGCATTGTTCTGAGGAAGTGGGTGTCGTCAGTCGTCAGAGCTGCGAAACCTAATGGACAGCGGAAGACATTATGAAGAGGTATATGTGAGATAGCGCGAACGAGCATCAGAACAAAGGCGTGCTGCTGAAAGGCATCCAACATTTTGTTCGATCCGCCGGGCCGGTTCGAGCTGCACAGAACCCACTGCATGACTGAAACCTGAGGGCGCATAGTCAGCATATACTCACTTAAAGAATTTGGTACTGTGTTCAACGCAGAGTTATCCACAGATCACTACCACGCGTCCAGCAATCAAACTGAGCTGATCGCAACGTAGCGCCTGCACGGGTGCTTTGGTTGAGTACAGTGCGGGACTTCAGGAATTTCCAACACCTGTCAATGACTTGTGTTCCCGACTTCACAGAGAGAAATTTCTTTGACTCAGGCAGCTTGTGCTTCACGATCTTGACGTACTTGGGCTGCTGCAACACAAACTTACCACCAACTTTAACACGCCTTTTAGCGTGAACCCCTTTGTCGTGCAGGACTCCACTAATCTTCATCCTGTAAGACTTAGGACTATCGGTGTGAAGAACTACCTGGCGTGCCTAGCTCTTTCCACTCCATGCGGCGAATAGGTCCAGGCCCGGGAGCTCGCTTTACCGTGAGCTTCGGATTCAACTTGTGCAAGGAGCGCGTGTTTGGTTGGCCTCGCTGCACCACCCCAACCTGTGCCCACATTGTTGCTTCATTTTTCTTCACGACAAGGTGCCTGAAATCAACTACTTTGGAAACGTCTCCCTTACCGAATGTGGCCTCGTCCTTCGTAGTCTTTATGTATGATAACCAAGCGAGTTTTAATTTGTACCAATTTCATATAAAAACAAAAGATACAAAACACAGACTGTGTGCATGCAAGATTTCGGCCTCGACGTCCTTCCAGGTCTTCCCATCTCCAAAAAAATTTCTTCTCGAGCTTTTCAAAGTGTTGGAGGCGTAGCTCAGAAAGACGCTTTTCGAAACCCTCGTTGACTTTGTGGTTCACATCGAGAGCGATGTGGATGGCGGAATGCGGGACATGCAAGAGCTTGAGTGGTGGCCTGGATCTGCAGTCTGGTAATACCGATTCCTCTGCGTCGGTGAAAAGAAGAAGATCACGGCCTCATGTCGTTATGCTTTGCAGTCTTCAATACAATCTTCATAAGAAAGTTAATTTGATGGAATAGATGCTATCACAACAGCTGTACGTTCGTGTTTCACATGGACAGAAAGACATCCATGTCCTCATTGTCCTCATGTGCGCCGATGAGCTTCTTTAAATCATTTTCCAAATCATCTGGACAATTACCTTGAGGAACATCAGCAAGATCATCGAGCTTCTGCATCTGCGGCGTTCGGCACCACAACTCGAGCTTTCTTCTTGGGTGATGGTGAAGGCTCAGCACGAGACTCTGTCGACAGAGCTCTGGCGAAGGCTATGCCTTCACGCTTGACACGGACAGCACTAGGAACAGGTACTGCGACGGGGACTTGGTCAGGATGATCGTGTTGACGGATAGCCTCCAGAAGCCAAGCAACTTCCCATCGAAGGCGCCCCTGTTGGTCGGCTGGAGGCGGCCCCTTCCTCTTGAAGTTTGCAATGATGGGCTCAGCAGACTCCTTTATGAGGTCGGGAAGAAGCCAACTCATGCGGCTCACGTCCGTTTCGATAGGCCCAGGCCACCGCCAGTAGAGTGAGGTCTTGGTGACGAGGAAGAAAACCGAACGTTTGAAGATTGGTGTCGACCGGGCTCAACTCTCCTTGCAGAAGCCATTTAGACATGATGTTATTATGCCCTCCAGCTTTTATATGTAGTTCAAGATACAAAAAACAACAGCTGAAAGGAATTTTGAGCGACTCCCGGGCTTGGGACCGGCGTAGCGTGTTTAATCCACTAAACCCTTAAACCACCTACTGAGGCCCGTGCCCGAAGAAAACCACGAGGAAGAAGTACCTGGCCGCGAGAAAGAACGTATTGTAATATTATCATACTATAAACAATAATAATAGTCCAATGTAGCTATAACAATTATAAGCAGAACAACTAGCTGTCGTAGAAGGGCTTGTCTCCCTCGCCAAGCAAGTCTTTGTGAAAGTTGCCCACACAGATGCCGTGCGCTATGGTATCCTTCCTTCTCGCTAGGAAACCTCAAGTAAAGCGCGTTCTCTGAAAAGACGAAGATGGTAGATCGCTTCACCACAGCCATGACTCTCCGGTCCAATTGGAGGCATCTTCCCGCGTCTGATTCCGGACCAGTTTGGCGTCGTTGTAGCGATCCTCGGTAGTTCCGTCCTCATCAACGGTCACAAAGCTCTTCAGGTCCGACACGTCAACTTTCCTACGGCTGGGGGTCGTCCAAATAGACGGCCTCATACATGTGCGATACTTTGTGTCGGAAATTGTCAAGTGACTTGGACCGCCAGCCGGGGAGCACGCCTTGGAGTCCCAGGCGTCTCACATGGTAGCGGCCCATAGCAAGCGCCATAAGTATGATGGCGGGAGTCTTACCCACATCGGGACAGCCCAGCATCATGACCGCCGTTGTCATGAGGAGAGGATACAGGTACTTGAGGATGTGACCGTGCAGGGCTGCGTTCAGACTGAATGTCGACCATCGGGTAACGTAGCAATGTGACGTCGACGATATACAGGCGCGCTTGGAACTGCATCGGCCGATGCTTCTGCATGCGGTCCTCAATACACTATTTCTGACAATACAACATAACAAGTTGAAATATGACAAATACAAGTATGCGGATATGGCTTTAAAAGCCTATACTAAATGTGCGAGAAAAGAGTCGACTCAAGCAATCGCAGATGTTACGCAGGATGTCCATGGGAATGCGATGCTGCGGGAAAGCCATACTGCCAACAATATTGGACTCGAACAAAGGCAGCTCCAACAGAGGCAGGAGACAAGACATATCAGAACCAGTAAGCCCATGTTTAAAGTAGAACCAAATAAGAACGGAACCAATACCAAAAAAAACATACCAAAAAACACAAAAAAAAATAATACTAATATTTCAGAACTCTTCCATAAGTGTGCATAATTACGAAGAGTTCCGAATACTAGTTGTTCTTGTTTTTTTTTGGTATTTGTTGGTATTGTTTTTGTGTTTTTTTGGTATTGGTTCTTTTCTGGGAACGCCCCTGGAAGGCATAATACACGCAGTGCTTCATGAGGACCGTACCTGCGAGTCAGGAAAAGGCCAAAGCGCTGGACACGCGAACCGGCCTAAAGCCAAAATTTGTTATTTTTGCCATTTTTGATATGTTTAACAGTTGTAATATATGCGGTCTAGTATTTAAACGATACAGTGTACAAACTACTTGGAGGTAGGTTTTTTTGGGGAGTACCGTATATATATATATAGTCAGATACAGCAACATATGAAATGAGACTATGTAGTAAATACCAAAAGATACCTTATAAGATACAAACATAGCCGTAACCTACTATTCATGAGGCTTGGGTTTGAGGATTCAAAGGCATCCAGCGAAGCTTTACAGAGGTATGAGAGCAAACCTCCCTGCCTCAGATCTCGTCACACCTTTCGAAGTGCCCCATGCACTTCTGGAAAACAAGAGGAACTGCCACTGGTCCGGATCAAGCGGGTTAGGTTCGGGGAACCGTCTTATTCTTGTGGCTGCAAAAAGGGTCCACCAAACAGTATATCCTGGATGGAACCTGCAAGAGCAACATACACATACACTGGTGTCCAACCCCTCCTACATGTACGATCACCGCGCTGAGTCATTCCTATACTGATTGCGATGTTATTGAAGTCCGATCAAATCTTCTTCATTGCTCGATGTCGCGTCGCAACCTGGAGCCACGAGCTGCAACTACCCAGGCACATCAGCATTGCCACAGCCACAGTAACCACCAAAACCACCACAAATACCATCAGCAGTGCCACCTGTTTCGAGGTAGTTCAGACAAATGTGACTACCCATATGCCCAATAGTAGTTCCTTCCTGGAACTCCCTAATAGGATCCTAAATATAAGCCACAAAAAGGAGTTACTATGGGGCCTATGGGTAGACCCAGGATCCAGTAGCCCGAAACCTAAAACGTTTCGGTGGCTGTTCCATTCTCGGCCTGAGGGGCGCTATGTACGCATGAGGCTCGTTTGGACATGAGAAATGCCAAAAGGGACGGAGGCACACGGCTTTGGGTGCAATATAGGGGCCTTAATAATTCAAATATAATAGGTGAATAAGGTTTTGGGGTATATTAAATGAACTACAATAAGCACTCGAGTCCGTTACATGTTGCTTTCACCGTATATGTTTTAAACGTAGGTTTAGGGGTTTAGGGTTTAGGAGAGACCTCCACGTTTCGAAGCCTGAAAGATTCTTCATGGATTCTACGTCTCGCCATGGAGACCCTAAATCGAAACCTATGCTTCTAGCGCGAAGCCAGCCATGCTACCCAAGACCTTAGTGTTTTGGGGTATACTATACTATCTATAACCATAATAAGGAAGCCCCTCAATAGTATAGGTCATCATTTAGGCCCCTATATAGCAACCTAACACGATCAACCCCAACACAATACGCTAGTAAATCGGGTTCAAAGGACACGAAGGGCTTAGACTCTGTCGACACTATGCTATGTACGACGGCTTTCGCCGCCAGTTTCTTACAGTATACGTACTCGAAGCTTCGGTTCGGGTGTGAGGGTGGAAGGTTCAAGGCTTTGGACTTAAGGAGTTACTACGCCTTAGGTGCCAGCCTGGCGAATCACCATGCGTTGAGCGTAGCAAGTAGGTTACAAGCAGAGTTATAGTAAGTCCCCTCTGTGGGTTGCTGTATGTATTACAAATTCCCTGAGCCTTCAAACTAAACCCTAAACCCTAATTGGATTGAGCTCGAGCTTGTTGCGAGGATCCATAGGGCGCGAGGTGAACACAGGAAGTCAGGATCCAGGATGATAAGGCGGTGGTTAGGGTTTAGGATTTAGGGTTGAGGGTCTAGGGTCTAGGAGGATTCCACAATAAGTAGAAATGGTAACCACAAGATATGAGCCAGCATTGAGAGTCTCGGCAAAGTCTGGATTTTCGGATTAAGAACCCAGGGCGCAGTTTCCCAGAGATTGAGTCCAACTCGGGCTGCACTCCAACACCATTCGTTACTAAAATTCTAAGGCTAGGGGTTTGAGGGTTTAGGGTTTCGGGCTCGAAGGCGGGCTTAAGGGTTTATGAGTTTAGGGTTTAAGGGTTTAGGGGCCTGTAACTGTCTAAACCCTAAACCCTAAACCCAATAGTTCTGATAGCCATTGTGATGCCAAGCAGGCCCCAGGGGCTTTCAAAGGAAAGCAAAACAGGACGAAAGCCAGGGCGTAGCGCGCAGCCGACATGAGAGCGGGCAAGCTAGCCGGGCCTAGAGATTGCCAAGTCTGGGTTTAGGGTTTAGGGTTTAGGGTATATATTAAGGTGAATGTATACTATGCCGGGTCCTGTAAGTAAATGTGCCAAAGAGCTTACAGGGAGGTTATGGGGCTCTTCAGGTCCAAGCTAAGAGGGATCCTCCATGTGATTGAAGGTGTATTCCGTAATTTAAGGAGCTTGGATTCTCCGAGTATGATTTTGTACTCCTAAGGTCTACCCCACCTACCTGTCAAGAGACAAAAGAAATGAGCCTTAACGACTTTAGATGCATGGGCAGCTTCGCTAGATCTTAGGGTTGTTACAAAGGTCACGACTCTACTGTAATGTCTTGTGACAGAACAGCGCAGCTGAAACTTCATAAGCCCCACATTCGGCAAACCCCGTCTTGGAGTCGCATCTTCCCAAAAGCCTTGACAACACCTGTTGTGCTCTATAGCCCGAACTACCGCCATAAACCCCCTACTCCCCCAAACCCTAAGCCCCTAAACCCTACATCCTCAAACGAACTCCAATGTCTCAACGGCAGACACCACAGTTGTCTAAACACAGAAAGTCAAGATCGCCTGCCTCCTACCTTGTCGCTCCCACGCTGACCGCGGATCTCGCCAGCATGCGATGGGTACCCGCTCCCCTCCCCTCCGAGGGGTGCACCCTACGAAGTTTAATGGTCCAG
The DNA here is from genome assembly GCA_905221635.1 of Symbiodinium sp. CCMP2456. Lineage (NCBI taxonomy): Eukaryota > Dinophyceae > Suessiales > Symbiodiniaceae > Symbiodinium > Symbiodinium sp. CCMP2456. Next base: position 64,033 of record CAJNDV010003869.1, read on the forward strand.
CCCGACCCTAATCCATGAACCCTAGATCTTTTCTAGGAAGGGCTTCTGCTTGGTCAGGCTAAATCAGGGCTGCCTTTTCAAGGAACCAGAAGGGTTACCATACTATAATGAAGGGAAAGTGATAGGGATTCCAATTACACACAAGCCCAGTCCTAAGCGCTAAGCCCATGCCTACACTGAAGAGATTTCCTAGTGGCCCGTGCACCAAACCGAAACAGATATGCATGGTATGTGTGTGTGTGTATATATATATATATATGTATACATATAGAGTATAGCATAGACATTGGCCTCAAATGGGGTTCTTGTGTAGGTACTAAAGAGTCGAGCTATGCATGGACCTTTTGGGGAGAGGGTCCAAGTGCAGACGAATTAGCGCACATTGCTAGAGGTTTGATCCCAAGATGCTGAGACGCATCGTCTGGAGTCCTGAAGCCCTGAGCCCTGAAAGGCCAACCCATAAGATAAGGGTTTCATCCGCGATTTTCAGACGTGTAACGCCCTGATAGGCATGTGAAGCCGCAGCTGAACTATCATCACGACGTGACATCACGACGTGACGCTAGAGCTCTTCGCTTCCCGATGAAAAGAACACAGTCTGACAGCATTTCAGGGGGTTCAGGGTTTGGAGTTTACGGTTTGGGATCGGGAGGTACCAGCCTCGAGTATGTTGAATTCTTCATAGACTCGTAAAGCGTGATGACACGGCTGCTGGTAGACTTTATCTACGGTTAACCGTGTAGGTTTTCGACACGTCTAGACTGACACCGTAAATCGTGGCTACTTTGAGATGGTCGGTTAGAGTGGACTTGTTTGGGACTCCAGTCGTACGTGTGGCGGAATCGAAGAAATAAAGAATTGCTGCCAAATCCGAGTTGGGAGCGAGAGAAAAGGTGTCCTTCTTGAGCTAGGATGTAGCCTTCATGGCTGTGCCATACCGCCCCTAAACCCCTAAACCCTAAACCCCAAACCATACCACCATAGACATGGTAGCAATTTCTAAGTCTTGATTCTTGATACCAGGGAATGCCAACAGGACTCATTCCAATGATCCTTCACACTGGAAACTCCGAAACACCACTATGAGCACCCATAGACTTCCCAAAGGGTACAAAGTTATAGGATAGTATATACTTTTGGGGCCCAAATACCTACAAAGTAGCCACTATATTACCCCTAAACCCTAAACCCTAAACCATATTAATACTTTGACCCTTTGAGCTTCCAAATCCCCCAATGAGCAAGATTTCTTAACATCACGTACGGTATTGTATCGCTTTGATATCGCTTCTCTCCACCGCCTGCGTGGGGTGCCTCCAACACACCCCATCGAAGTCGGCCGGTCGGCATGAACTCGTAGCTCAAAGGCTTTAGGGTTAGTGTGCTCAGCTTTGGGGCTAGGGTTTTTTGGTGGTTATATACTCTAAACCCTAAACCCTAAACCCTAAGGTTCGCTTCAGAGAACTGGGGGTGCTCAGCTTAGGGGCCAGCGTTTTTAACGGGGTTGTAATAAGATTCACGTCAGGAATAACCCCTGAACCCTAAACCCGAAA
>CAJNDV010003869.1:87344-97467 GCA_905221635.1 Symbiodinium sp. CCMP2456
AGGGTTTAGGGTTTAGGGACTTAATCAACCTGCCTCGCATCCGGTTTCGGGGTTGAGATTCCGCAGAGTCTTCAACCGTTGAAATGCGACAACATCGCCGGTGTCCCATGATAGGTTATTTTATGATACTAGTAGTGTAACAGCACATCATATCTAATCACGAACTAGTATCATATCATATCCCGAATTCCTCATCCCCACTTGAATAGTTAAACCCTAAACCCTGCACCCTAAANNCTAAACCCTGAACTCTAAACCCTGAGCCCTAAACCCTGAACCCTAAACCCTGAACCCTAAACCCTGAACCCTAAACCCTAAACCCTGAACCCTGAACCCTGAACCCTGAACCCTCAACCCCTAGACCAGTGCGTCGAGGGGCTGAAGACGGCGAAGCCAGGCGTCTCCTGGGTTTCCCCAGCGGCGAAGCCTTCAGTTCCGAGCTGAAGGAGCAACATTCCTACCATGTAGAGGGTTCAGGGTTTCGGGGCTTAGGGTTTAAGGGTTTAGGGTTTGAGGTTCAGGGTGTAGGGTTTAAAGCGTTTTAGGGCATAAGGGTTTGGGGTTGAAGGGTCCGGAGAATTAAGGGTCTAGGGATTAGACCAAGACCTACGACAGAGTAGGTTTTGCCCTACAATTGTAGGGTATGGCTCCCGAGAGAATAGACTTTTGGATCCACGGTTTCACCCTGAATCCTGACGTTGCTGTGCAGCTCACACTAAACTGACTGCAAATGCAAGGGACATAAAATCCAAAATCGTTTAATCACTTAACCCAAAACCCTTAAGTGCTTAAGGGAAGCCCATAGCCGCCACATGTACATGTGATGTCGACAGACCCGAAGACTTCAACCTTACTATGAGCTTCCGCTCGGCAACCAACAACGTGCTTCGGGCCCCCCTCCACCATCTCTAAGCCTACCTGGAGTCTAGGGTTTAGGGTTTAGGGTTTAGGGTTTTAGGGTTTAGGGTTTAGGGTTTAGGGTTTAGGGTTTAGGGTTTAGGTCTCCATCGCAGTTCCTTTATGGGGTTACCTTCTAGGATCCTTGATACAATATTGGTTGAACCAAAAAAACGAACTACAATGGAGACTATAGGTACTGTCATTTCTAATGGGAACACCAGACCTCCAACCCTCATAACTATGTGGGTAGTCCTCTAAATTAGGCTCCATTTCAATGTCCCGAGAGTAGTAAAGCACCAGTATGAAAAGGACCTGAAAAGGGAGCCTAATTTAGAGAACAGCCCATATGCAGCATAGATACATGGACATGTACACGTCACTGCAGTGAGCATTAGAATCATTAGTATATATCCATAGCCCTAAGGGTCCATGTACCCAAATAGTATATACTTTGGCCTTAATGTAGTCCCTATATAGGTACTTTGGGGCCAAAGTATATACTATTTGGGCACATGGACCCTCAAGGTTAGTATATCCATAGAGGCTTTGAGACCCCTACATGCAAAGGAATCTTCACAGCTACATTAGCCCTGGAAAGCCACCGAGCGACTTGAAGCCAGATGCCAGGTCAAGCACCCCACATACGACCTAGGCTTTCGACGTAATTAAGGGTTGAGGCTTTAGGGGCTTAGGGTCCCAAGTTTCGGGTTAGGGGATTTGGTTTATAGGATCTAAGTCGGCTTGTTTCTATGATTTTCGTAATGTGTTTGGTACTTTCGACATCTCGGGTTGGGGCTTTCAGGTGCATAAGGCTTAAGTTGTCTCGGGCTTAGGGAGCTCACCGTTCTACTCTCCTGTTCTGGGTTGTGCTTTTGGGGCCCTTAAAGATATGGTATTTATTTATAGGTACCTGAAGAAGAACCATAAGAGAACTTTACATGTTTCCCAAAGTGCCACCTAGTGTTTTACGTCAGCTTTATACTGAAACACAATGACCGAGACTTGGGCATGCAAAACCAAGCACGTAAGAGTCCAGCCAGAGGTGCCGCAAGCGCCTAACATTATAGACTAAGGAAGGTCGAACAGCTAACATACACTCACCAAAATGATTGTGAAACCTACCTCGCATGCCACTCAGGATACCTCGCATCGACTGGCACTTAAGCGATCCACCTCCATGTTTCGAACATCTGAAGAAGCCTCGAAAGTCACGCGCGGTACTGCGCGCTACGCGATGGTTTAGATTTTATTTCTTTGACTCGGTTGCGAACATGTCAAGTGGTTTCAGACTTTTGGGTTTAGGGCTTGGGTGCTTCAAAGACTCAGATTTTTGGGTTCATACATGGATCCTGCCGATATTCCTTGGACTGAGCTCCGCTCGAATTACATGGCATCCCATCTTCAGCACGTCCTTTGGCTCGTGGCCTTCAGCGAACACTGCATCCTTCATCAACAGGCAGTGAAATATACCGACATCGCCGCCGCATGCCTGACGGATTCGCTGACGTAGCCAACTCATCATCGAAGACTGTTGCACGGCGACACCGGAGGCCATCAAGATGGCACGGAGCTGCACAAGGCGTTTGAGGGATTGAATTTCAAGCAGGCGGATCCTTCTTCTAAGGACTCCAGGACCCCTCAATAGGCGGCCTAAGCCTGAACCCCAAACCCCCGATTGCGAATTAGAAGAGGGCTTGGCGGAATATTCTGCCATGCCGATATACAAAGACCATACGCGGATTCAGAATTGAAAAAATCCGAATCCCCATGAAACATGATGGTAATCAGCTTTTCTATTCCGACCCGTATGTATGTATATAAAGATACAAACATGTTCACGGTGCATATGTATATATCCAAACATATTCATGAGTATACGCGTATGTATATACATATATATATATGTGAATACATATAGAAAAATATATATGTGTATATCTATATATATATATATAGAGAGAGAGAGAGAGACATGATATAGACTTTAGCCTAGACGTAGATATAGGCATAGGTAGAAGTAATACTGAGGTGTGTGTATATATATATATATATGTACGTGTATATGTATAAATAGATATATACATGTGTATGCACATACACGCATGTATATCTATGTCTAAATAAATAAATAATAAATAAAAAAATAAATAATAAATAAATAAATAAATATATATATATATATACATGCATACACACACACTTGTATACACATTTATATGTACATGTAAATGTATATGTATATATGTATGTTTATATGTATGTTTATATGTATGTATGTATGTATGTATGTATGTATGTATGTATGTATGTATTTATGTATGTATGTATGTATGTATGTATGTATGTATGTGTGTATGTTTGTATGTATTTGTACATATATATATATATATATATACATAAACATATACTTACATTTGAATTATAGTAGGCTTATATAAGCCCCAAAAGGTTAAAGGTTACCTACTCAGCCCCTAAGTATAATATCTGTGTGTATGTAAGCCTAAACCCTAAACCCTAAACCCTAAACCCTAAACCCTAAACCCTAAACCCTAAAAACTAAACCCTAAAACCGCTTTTTAGGCCCTTGCCTTGGTCAGTCCGTAGGCGGCCCGATCCTCGCTGTCTGCGGGCACTTTACGGGGCTTTGGGTTTAGGGTTTAGGGTTTAGGGTTTAGGGTTTAGGGTTTGAGCGCATTGAGACTGGAGGGTTGAGGGCTTTGGGTGTAAGGGGTTTAGGGTTTTGGGCTTCAGGGGTTTAGGGTTTTGGGTTTAGGGTTTAAGGGGTTTAGGGTTTTGGGCTTCAGGGGTTTAGGGTTTTGGGTTTAGGGTTTAGGGGGTTTAGGGTTTAGGGTTTCAGGGGTTTAGGGTTGAGGGGTTTAGAGGTTTAGGGTTTGGAGGCTTTTGGTCGGGGGGTTTGCGGGAGTTTGGGGGGTTTTAAATATTTTTTGGGGTTTTGGATTGAAGGTTGGGCTGTTAAGTTTAGGGTCATACTTTACATAGTAGCTTATTTGTATCGAGACCATGGAGTCGACATGAATTCTTCCAGCTTACCGCAATTTGCAATATCATTCCGAAAGCTGTAGTTGCTTTCCCAAAGGGTCCTAGGTACTGTTATGGGGGATACTTTCCCAAATCATAATAACAATTCCTGATTTAAAAACCCTACATTCTACTATAGAGGTACATTGGACCCTTTGGGTTTGTTTCAGCTTCTGTTCGTGTTCCGGAAGCTGAACATCCCGACTGGCGGTGGCAGAGTTGGGCACAACCTGTCCCAACCCTCAACGCAACCTGGTGTCCTGGAAAATACAAACACAACGGCTTCCACCAGTCAGCAAACCAACTATGTTTAATGCAACCACCCGAGAGCACGAGAATAGAATTATAGAAGTACAGTTGAAGCAATACTTCCTCTAGGAGGCCCAGATGCAATGCATAGTGATAGAGCGCAGCACTCCGGAACCCAGCAGACTAGGTTTGTCTCGGACTATATCAAAGTAACAAAGGCTAAGATCGTCTGACCTGTGCAGAAACGACCCCAAATTGAAGCCGTGGCGCAGCAACGGTTCCAGGTGACATCACCGACACACGGACGCCACAAAGACTTTCCTCGGCATGACTCCCAGCACCCTTAGCCCTAAACCCTAATTAGAGACTACTACTAAACCCTGAAGCCTAAGCAGTCATTAGAGACCCTACTAAACCCAAAACCCTCAGCCCAAATTCACGAACGGTACTCCGGCCTTAATATATTATGGACTTTTCCATATCGGCACATGGACCCGAAGAAACCTCCTAAAGGAAAATCCTGCAAATCCCCAACGAACGCCTAGAGAACCCTTAAAGGGACCCCCACAGGAAAGCCTACAAGGCTTGCTGTTTTATCGACTCTGGGGGTTCAGATGCACATGATCGGCGAAAACGGCAAAGGACGGGAGCCCTGCCCTAAACCATAAACCCTAAACCCTAAGCCCTAAACCCTAAACCCTAAACCCCTAAAAGTGGAAGAGCTGGGAAGCCTGTGTAGGGTGAGGGTTTATGGCTTAGGGTTAAGGGTTTAGGATTAAGGGTTTAGGGTATAGGGTTGCGGGTTTTACGGTTTAGGATTTTTGGGTTGAGGGTTTTGGCGGTTGGGGCTTTAGGGTTTTGGGTGTATAGGGTTGATGGGGTGTAGGGTTTAGGACTTTGGGGTTTAGGGTTGTGGGGTTTAGGGCTTTGTGGCTTTCGGTGCTCTGGTTTAGTATAGGGTCTCTCATGGAGGCAGTGCTTATAATGACACGGTTTAGGGTTTAGGGTTTAGGGTTTAGGGTTTAGGGCTTAGGGTTTAGGGTGTAGCCAGCTCCAAGCATGTAAAACCTCTGCGAAGATCAGATCTGCATAGAGACTCGAAGTTGCATCTAATTAGAGAATATAAAAATAAATCATAATAAGGGTTTAGGGTTTAGGGGTTTAGGGTTTAGGGTTTAGGGTCTTGAGGTTTAGGGCTTAGGCCTCATCAGAAAATATCACCTAAGTCATAACACGGCCTATAATAACTCGCTTTCAACCGGATCCAGAAGCCTTCCAAATCTTAACTATTAACTGGAACCTCTGTAAACCCAAAGGGTCGAAGTACCCATGTAGCAGATATTTTGGGCCCCAAAGTACCTACCATAGGAAAAATACTTATTAGACCCTTTGGGAATCAACTATCCTCTAAGCCCTAGAACCCTAAACCTCTAAACCCTAAACCTCCAAACCCGCTAAACCCTAAAACCCTCAACCCTATACCCTAAGCCCTTAAACCCTCAACCCTAAGCAAGACGAGCTGCCGAGGACCAAACCTCAACAGGGCGGCAAGGGATAGATAGATAGATAGATAGATATGTATATGTATAGAAGCTAGGGGTCTTAACAACTAAGATAGGGTTCCTGTTCAGGGCTACCTGGACTGGCTCGACAAGGGGTACTATGAGGGTTCTGGTCTAGGGGTCTTAATGAACAATCAGAACAGGGTTTTGGGGTATATCATCAGACTAGAATAATCAGGAACCCGGAAGAATACAGGCAATTGTTTTGGCTTCTAGTGGATTCAAAACATCGTCGTAAGTCTTTGGTAGTTTTGGGCTTTGGGAGGGTCTATGGATTCGGGGCTCTCGCTTCCTGGCGTCAGCTAACAGTCAGGGGCTTTAGGACTGGAAGGCTTAGGGTTCAGGGCTTTATTGGACACAGTTGTGGCATTCAGGTTTGTTGCATTACCCGAAGGCTCCAGTTCTTCAAATCGTAGGCTACTGGGTTTAGGGTTTAGGTTACCAATCGTATGATATGTAGTATATATATATATATATATTTATATTTATATATATATATAGAGATATATATATATATAAATCCTGGTAAGCCATGGTTTATGCCCTAGGGTCAGGGCCCTGCCAGGCTTGTGTCTGCCCACATAGGTTTGCATGGCTGATCTTCGGTCCACACCCACCAAAAACCTAATGATGAGTTGCTAGCAGTGCAGGGTTCGATAGTAGTTCTGTTTCGGTCTAGTGTAGGTTTGGAGAGATTTTGAATCTAGGTTGCCCTTTAACGACGTTGAAAACATTCGTAAATGAAGGAGGGTCGTTGCGAGAAGTGCCCGTTGCAGGCTACATCTTTGTTGGGCCTGCGTACTAGGGTTTAGGATTCAGCGTTCAGGGTTCAGGGTTCCACAATAGTAGGTGCTTCGGGCCGAGAACGGCGCCCTCAACCCTAAACCCTGATTTAGAGAACTACCCCTTTGCTAGGTTCGAACTTGGGCCTGTCGAGTTCCGGTCGAACAGACAGTATGCAGTTCCTTGCGCGTCTGAGGCTTCGGTAGAGAACCTAAGGGGAGGGTCCATCTATATATATATATACACACACACATATATATATATATATATGTGTATATATATATATATATGTATACTAACATTGCAGGAATTAAGCCCCCGGACTATCCTTGTTTTTTTGGGGGGGCATGATTCCATATTTAAAAATAATGATAATAACAATAGTAACGGTAGGTATAGCCATTATTTACAGACAAGAAGAACAAGAATCATTAATATAATAATCGTATATATGGACCCTCTAGGGAAGAAGTACTGTGCTCTAAACAGACAAAGCTGCCGTCTCCGCTTCGGGGGCAGGGCGTGAGGGTTCAGGTTGCTGTGCAGTAGAAGATCAGCAGTTCAGCGTTTTCGTCGGGGTGTTGGGGTTTTGGAGTTTGGGGTTTAGGGGTGTGCGGCTTAGGGTTTAGCGGTTTAGGGGTTTAGGGTTTCGGGTTTAGGGCTTAGGGTTTAGGGTTTAGAGGTTTAGGGGTTTAGGGGTTTAGGGTTTCGGGTTTAGTGTCCCAGGCTAGCGGCTGAGTTCTCAGAGTCAGATAACCGCAATCATACTGTTCGATGTATTAAGGTAATGAGGTAACGGCCTCAAGAATCTCTCGCGCCGGCGGGACACTGGCTCCGGATCTTTGTGGCTTCGGGGGATGTAGGATCCCTATATAGCCATGCAGATCCGTCTGTGGCCCAGGCATTGTGCGGGAGCTGCCATTGTGGGGCATCTCGTGACAATCGTAGCCAGGGAGCCTACCGCTCTGAAAGGGCTCAGCGATCTTTCACAACGGGGCTTGAGGAGGTTTTGGAAGGCTTTATGAATTCTGCTTTTCTAGCGGTTCTTTGGTTGCGTCTGGCCTGGGTTTAAGCCTGAGCTTCGGGGAAAAAGTTACGAATCTCCAACTAATCCTTGTTAACATGAAACACTCACAAACCCTTAGCACCTCTAAAGAAACCCTCCATAAACAGCCTATCAAGCGTGTAAACCCACCCCTCTCTGGAAAATCCAACAAAACCCCTATGACAAGCCCATATAACCCCCGAAAACCCCTCAAACAGCCCAACAACCTTCTAAAAACCTTACACATGCCCAATCTAAAACCGGCAACCCTAAGCCCTAAACCCTAAACCCTAAACCCTAACCCCTAAACCCCAAACCCTAAACCCAAAACCCATGGCAGCCTCGGCTTCGATCTCGACAGGGACCGGAGTGAAGCCTTGCTGACGTCGGTGGACGATCGCAGCATTGCTGGCCTGGTGACCCAGGCCCCCCGGCATCATCTAGAAAGTAGGACCCTCTTATGTGGGACCCTATACTAAACCCTAAGGAGTATATACTTTGGCCTTAATGTAGTCCCCATATACGTACTTTAGGGCCAATGTTCTACTATTTGAGTACATGGACCCTTAGGGAAAGGGTACATTAATGGGAACCCCCCTGACGGATCTATCTGTTTGGATCCTCCCGCGGGTCTGGGTAGGGACATTGTTGGGGTTTCTTCTACGGGTCTGATAAGGCCTACTATATGGGCTTGCATTGGCTGCGCCAGGGTTTTTATAAGGAGTTCATAGGGGGCCCCATGAAGTCCCATACAGGTTGCGAGGTTTAGAGGGAAGGGTGGCCAGGATATAAATGCATTCAGGATTCAATTCTGGGTTAGGACTTACCTATAGTCTCCATTGTAGCTCCTTTTTGGGGGTGTAACCAGTCTTTTATGAAGGATCCTATAAGGTAACCCCCCAACAGGAACTAAAATAGAGACTACCTGTATCCCCAAACCCTACAAAATAGTAGGTTATGACCCCTTAATTAGAGGGTCTAACCCTTAAAACGGTAGGTTTTTGGATCCACAGGTAGGTTTAGGGTTTAGGGTTTAGGGTTTAGGGTTTAGGGGTTTAGGGGTTTAGGGTTTAGGGTTTAGGGGTTTAGGGTTTTAGGTCTGAGGGTTTAGGGCGCTCAGGATTCGGAGCCTCTAGGGGACTCGCAGCTTCTGTGGTTTAGGGGTCTTCAATGGAACAGCTCAATGTAGGGGTTTAGGGTTTAGGGTTTAGGGTTTAGGGTTTAGGGTTTGGCCTTAACAATAATCAGAATACGGTTGTGGGGTATATTATGCTAGAATTACAATAAAGAACCACCCAACAAATATATGTAATTATTAAGGCCCTTGTATTAGTGTTTGGGGTAATGTAAGCAAGGCAGCCAACAGGAGCCGCACACTTCCAGCCCCAAACAACTACTCCATCAGAAACCCCTTGGTTTAAAACCCCACACCCCTAAACCCTAAACCCTAAACCCTAAACACAAGACTCAGGATGATGTAATTTGGGCGTTCAGAAGCCCACCTAGAGTGACGCAGAGAACTTAGAAAAAGGTATACAGACACCCAGTATCTTTTTGTCCGTTCTTCAAGGCCCCTGCTGCTACTGAAGGGCTTAATCCTAAGCCCTACCCCCCCCCCCCTAAACCCTAAACCCTAAACCCTAAACCCCTAAACCCTAAACCCTAAACCCTAACATACCCTACAATGACACATACCGCAACAGTGGTGGATTCCGAGCTGCCCGTATCAGGCCAGAGTTTGCAGCACGGCTCGCCATGGCAAGCAAGACTCCAGAGCTTCTAGGCTGGGATTAATTAAGGTTTTTGGGAGGGACGGTTTAGGGTTTAGGGTTTAGGGATTACGGTTTTTGGGAGGGATGGGATTACGGTTTTTGGGAGGGACGGTTTAGGGTTTAGGGTTTAGGGATTACGGTTTTTGGGAGGGATGGCTCCACATTACCTTAACATGCCTTTCAAACCTATACATGTGCGGACGGAAAACTCTGAGAACCCTGTATTCGGCCTGAGAAAGATGCTGAGGCACAACAGTCTGCATCATATGGCTGAAAAGCCCAAAGGATGATTGCAGGCTCGAAACTTGGCGTCGAAATTCGACGAGGCTTTTTAGGGTTTAGGGTTTAGGGTTTAGATAGAGGTTACGATACCATGCGTTTTGAGAGTCACAAGATTGTTCGAAAGAGCTCTGGATTATATTCTTCACATCTCCAGCTATTGCGACAGCCTTTGCCGTAGTGGCTCGGGCATGAACTACTCTATACCACGGAAGCCCTACATGTACATGATGGTATACACCGTCCCGGCACAATTCCCATGTATCAACCCAAGTTTCTATGCTCTCGATTCTATGATATCTGGCAGTACCGAAAGACTTGAGAAGCTCTATGTATTTCGTAGTTTCGCAATATTCCACAACTGCTATCGTAAACCCTAAACCCCTAAAACCCTAAACCCTGAACCCTAAACCTGAACCCTAAAACCCTAAACCCTAAATACCCAAAACGCACAACTGTTTTAGTAAACAAGAACCCTAAATCGGATTCCCAGA
>CAJNDV010003870.1:0-10151 GCA_905221635.1 Symbiodinium sp. CCMP2456
CTGTTTTGGGGGGGTTCCTTATCATGATTATAGTATAAAAAGACACCAAAAACCCTATTCTAATTATAAGCCCCCTATATACCCTAAACCCGTATATTATGACTGAAGTATAATATATATATATATATACATACCCCAAAACCCTGTTCTAGTTCTTAAGGCTTCTACCTACGGGGTGGAAAGTAGAAGGCCTAAATAATTACCAATCTTATTCCCTAAACCCTAAACCCTAAACCCTTAACCCCTAAGATGCTGGAAACCTGAAACCTCCAGGCCTTGGGTCGGAAGTCCTCCAACCCCAGAGGATCCCCCAAACCACCACTTAGAGAAGTCATGAATGGGCTTAGGGCTTAGGGTTTAGGGTTTAGGGGTTTCGGGTTTCGGGTTTAGGGGTTTAGGGTTTTAGGGGTTTAGGGCTTAGGGTTTAGGGCTAGATTCATATGAAGCCCCAGAATTGCAGCGGTAGTTGCACTGCTTCATGAATGGGGTAAAGGAGGGCTCAAGGGGACGCACAACAAATCCAACGGGGTAGTTTAGCAACCCCTTATACCCATAATACAAGAGTTTCCTTAAACCGTCCCTTGTGCTTACACTGTTTTGGGGTTAGGGGGTTCGGGAACACACATGAAACCATTTCCAAAGAAAGTCAGTCTACCCTAAACCCTAAACCCTAAACCGGCCTGCTCTTTGGGAGCCGGCTCTTGCAGGTTCCAGACCTGGCTCGGGGTTTGGGTCTTCGGGATTTGGGGTTTTAGGATTTAGGGTTGAGGGTTTAGGGTTTAGGGTTTAGGGTTTTGGGTTTAAGGGTTTCGGGATTTGGGGTTTATGGCTTGTGCGGTTTGAGGGTTGCAGGGTTTCTAGGGTCTAGTAGTAAGAGTATTATAGGGCTGAAGGTATCCACTGAACCCAACATAAATCGGATCCCAGGTTTGGGATACAGTGGCAACAAAACCCCTAAGTTTCTAATTCTACACCTGCGGCCCCAAACCTACCAGAGCCACAAACCCCTAAATCCTATGGGGTGTAAAGTAGACGGCCTAAATAATTACCAATACTATTCCTTAAAGTTTCTTTACTATAAGTATACTGCAACGGAGCCCCAAAAAACCCTGTTCTAATTGTTAAGGCCCCCTACATCAGCAGCAAAAGGCCCTAAACCCTAAACCTAAACCCTAAACCCTAAACCCCCAAACCCTACACCCTAAACCCTGAGCAAAGGCAGCGCGACCCCTCAGTTTGGAGGTCTCACTTCCCCTAACCAGGGACTCTTTACCTCCTCGTTCCTCACAGGGCCAAAACCCTGTGTTTAGGGTTCAGGGCTTAGGGGTTAGGACTTTGGGTTTAGGGTTTAGGGTTTAGGGCTTAGGGTTTAGGGTTAGGAACAGGAATTTTGTGGGGATAGCAGACGATAAGGCAGTATTGAAAGTTCTTAAGACTGACGGCAATCATCTCCGCACAACAGAAAGAGCCGATGCTGGAACTATCCCCAAAACTTGCTAGGATTCAATTCTTAAAAAGGCGGGGTTTGGGTTTAGGGTTTAGGGTTTAGGGTTTTTTAAATATGCAGGGTTTGGGGAATGCAATCTAGCTTCTCCTCTGGCCCCAAGCGTTTAGATTAGGTCTGTGCGCGCTGGGTGTATGCTACAACCCCCTTAATTCCACAACCTGAACCCCAGAAACCCTAAACCCAAAACCCTAAACCCAAACCCCAAAACTCTAGTCTATAAATAAACCGGAAACCCCCAAACTCTCCTTCTCAAAGTTCCAAAAAAACCAACGCCGAAACATCTAAACAGACTTTCTGAAAACAGTGCGTTTCAGGAATCCTTAGAATGAGCTCCTGGAAGAAAAGCCCCGCATGAAAATGCAGATCCCAGCAACCTAAAGCCCCCGAGCCGAGACCCTGAAACCCTCAAACCATAACCGCCCGGCCCTTCTCAAACAATCAAAAAACCCTAAACCCTAAACCCTAAACCCTAAACCCTACACCCCTAAACCCAAACCCCTAAGCCCTAAACCCTACACCCCTAAACCCCTAAACCCCTAAACCCTACACCCCTAAACCCCCAAACCCGAAACCCACGGCTCTTGGCATCCAGCCCCGTATGCTGCGAGGAGAGAGCCCAGGAGCGACAGCAGAGCATTTAGGGCCTCAGTCTTTGAGACCATTCTTAGGGTTTAGTTTAGGGTTTAGGGTTTAGGGGTTAGGGTTTAGGGTTTAGGGGTTTAGGGGTTTAGGGTTTAGGGCCTCAGTCTTCGGGACCATTCTTAGGGTTTAGGGTTTAGGGGTTAAGGGGTTTAGGGTTTGGGGCCTGAGTCTTTGAGACCACTCTTAGGGTTTAGGGTTTAGGGTTTAGGGGTTAAGGGGTCTAAGATTTAGGGCCTCAGTCTTTGAGACCATTCTTAGGGTTTAGGGTTTAGGTTTAGGGTTTAGGGGTTAAGGGGGGTTTAGGGTCTGGGGGTCGTTGAGACCTTTTTTATGTTTAGACAGATTACGGGTTTAGGGGTTTAGGGTGCATCTGAAATCCTATATAAGGCGAACCAAAAGTTGTTACAAAGCTGCCCAAGTCCGGGAACAAACCCTAGCATCGATAATCCTTTGCTTGAGTCTATTTTGTGTTTAGGGTTGAGGGCATTTTTTCTTTTTCAGGGATTGGGGCGTTTAGGCCCTCCGGCTTAATACGTTGGTGCTTGTCAGAGGGGACGTCCAGCTTGCGTAAGTCTGCCGTAGTGGGGTTCAGGAATCAGGGTTTAGAGTTTCAAAAGTTTTAATAGTTTCGAGGTTTGCGCTGTTGGGATTAACCGTTTCAGTAAATGGCTGGTTTGGGGAAATAGGGCTTGTTACCTATCTGGGGGGCGTAGTCTTTGCACCGCTCCGATGCTGCCAATCAAAGCCGGGCTGAGGCTCATGTATGGGTTTAGGGTTTAGGGTTTAAGGCTTAGGGCTTAGGGGTTTAGGGGTTTAGGGGTTTAGGGGTTTTGGGTTTAAGGTGATGAAACCAATGCCTTGAAAGCGAGGATTTTGCGTGGTCTTCACAGACTGATCTTTAAACGCCAGAGCATGCTTTTTGGGTTTTGAGACTCTCAGGTTTTAGGGTTTTAGGAGTTGCCACTGGTAGACTCTCAAAACCAGTGCATACAGAAAGGGCTCACAGCTACACTCTCCGCAAGAACAGGCCGTGCAAGGCTGCAGACAACAATTTTCACACTTAACATTTATAAAGGCTTGAATAAGCATGTTATGTTTTGCGGGGCTCCAAAGAGGCTAAGGTTGCCACGTAACCGCAAACCAGCAAGAACATGAACTCGCACTCCTGCGTGGTGCAGTGCAGCTTGACGTCATCGTAAAATGCTGAAGCTCCAAACCGATTACAGACCCCATGCACATCCTCTAGAAAAACTCACAAATACCCAGTAAGGACATTTTTAACACCGTCAATTCCTGTAGTTGACCTCTCCTGTTTCGCGACACAAAACTCCAACGCTCCAGTTGCTTATCGCGATGCTCGGCGGATCTTCACTGATTCACCCAAAACCCTAAACCCTAAGCCCTATTCGGTTTTAGGGCTTCAGGGTTGGTATTTGGTTTTGGGGCTAAAAGGGGTCCAGGGCTTAGAGTCCACAAATGAAGATGAACTCTCCACGAAAAAACCAAGGAATCAACGAACCAGCAGAACAAACATGCACACATGCAAACATGGACATACATGCATACATGCATGCATACATACATATACATACATCAGATGCATACATATACAACCTACGTACTTAGATTCGAGAGAACTGGGTTAAAGTTACACTCAAATGAGTTAAACTGCATTATATCTTAAACTACAATGAATTATACTATGTCAAAATAATACATCGCTTTACATTCCGTTCCATCTCATTCCACTTCACTGCATACATACGTGACGTACGTATCTTGATTCATACGTACGCGTCTATCTACTTGTCTATCCACCCGAGGGTGTGTGGGCTTGTCTATTCGTAGTTTGCACCTAAGGCCTGTCAGGCAAGGTTTTGATATCCAAGCCGTTCCGCCGTTTCATCGGCATCCATGCGTGGGGCATGGCCGCAATCTGAAATCTAGACTGCAACCCGAGCCTGCGATTTTACCCTGGCCCGTCTGACCTTAAACCTGCTGTCGAAACCTAGGCCAAGAAACCCGTAACTGCAAAACCTGACGTGCAATGTATAAGCCTCAAACTCTGAAGACTAAACACCAGAACCTTTCTAAAACGTAAAGATCAAAAAAAAAAAAAAAAAAAAAGCGGTTTCACGGCTGTCCACCACTGTCTCGAAGAGGCAAGCCATCTCTGCCACCAGGGGTGTGGCCTTGACCTCGGGTGCAGCAAATTAACCAAATCAACAAGGCTTGGGGAGAAGGGATTGATCGGGTTTTGTATGGGTGCCATAGGTGCTGTGGGGGCAAATAAGGGTGTGTAGAGTTTCGGGCCGGAGGTTTAGTGCTTTAGGGTTTTTGATTTTGAAGTTACTGGTTGGAGAGCCTTAGCTTTCCTGAATTGCTTGATAATTTTTTTGAGCAAAGTTTGTCAAAGTGCAAGTGGTGCGAAGCGGCACTTACGAGCGTTCATCACCGCGGCTTGAACGATAAGAAGCAGGGGCTCTCGGAGAACTACTACACACTAGGATACACACCAACTACGATTGTCAGCCTACCCATCCTGCCTGCGCGAAGTTTCGCAACGCCTCACGCTTTTACGCTGCCAATCGCATGGAGATCCATATTATTGCGGTGTTTCAGTATGATTCGTCTGTATATTCCCTTGAATGAAGTAGGTTTTGCGGGTGTTATCCAAGCCCACTTCCGATCGAATACAAGAAGCCCCGAATAGTTTTGCAATGTGCAAGGCACGCATCGAATTTGGGAATTTGACAGGCACGGGGTTCGTGGAGCTGCCTAGGCAAAGCCAAATGACCGCATTTTAAACTGTCACGAGGGTGATGGGTCAGCCAGTAAGCTTCGGGTAATGTCCATTGCTCATCAGCCTGATATTGCAACCTTGCTTCTAAAAAGGGACAATGGCACCCTAATATTTTCCCTCTCGCACTGCCGAAGCTGCGACACAAATCGCACAGGTTTACAAACAAATCGTTGGCACCCTACTAGCTTGTGGGTGGTTCATGGTGTGCAAGCATTTCTCTTTTTGCAGAAACGAGCCACTAGCTGGTAACTTGTTGCAGACAAGGACAGTTAGAATTCAAAACCTCAGCGCTGTCGCGCAGCTGGGCCCAAAGCGGCAAAAGCCAAGTTGAAGGCTAAGCCTGCCGAGGTTGCAGATGGAGCCGAGAATGAAGAGAAGGGCAGGAAAGCAGGCGTGGCTTGGAAGACTCAGTTGCTGAGAGCGCGGCTGAACAAAAATCTGGAACTCGAAAGCGTGCCATAAAGGGTCTCTTACAGAGGCTTTGTGCACTGATCTGGATGATGAGGATGTCAAGCAGCCGGGACGTGGCAAAATAAATGCCCTTCGGCCATTTCCTCGAAGCAGCGTCTTGCCCGGAAAGTTGCTCGCTTCGAGTTGGCTTGGATGTCTCGCTGATGGCATAGCCGCTCCAAGTAGAGGTTAACAAAAGCAAGACAAACGGAAAACCCGCGCTTGGGCGTCATCCGCCGAGCCGCAACGGCAATGCGTTTGACAAACGCCTTCCTCTGCCGCACTTGTATTGACATTGTGTCGGGCACTGTGTGCGCTTCGCCAAACTGCGGGGAGAGGTCTGCTGCCAGTAGGTCGGCACCCCGCGTGCCCTGAGCAGAAGTGAAACTTGTGGCGAATGAAACGATACAATGCGCAGGCAAAATCGTAAACGATGAGTGGGAAGCAGCTGCGTACGAAACCGCGGCGAGCTTTGCTGTCCAGCCGGGACGAAACTACATGCTTTGTTCGCGATATGCAAGCAGCTCCGCAAGGAAGAAGCACACACTTGTCGCAGACTCGTGGGTGCAGAGCAGGTTGACTGCAGCGACGATCTGACAAGGCCGCACTGCGCAAAGCAACCCTGCTTGGCGGCAGTTGCCCAACGAGTGCGGCAGCTAGCTTTCTGCTCGGCTGCAGTGAAAGTCACCTTGTTGCCGACCCGAGGTCTGAGCTGGCACTCTCGGATGCAACTTGGTTGAAGGAAGTGTGCATGCTGCTCCTGAAACCGAAAAGAAACGTCTTTGCTGCATAGCGTGAAAGTATTGCCTGCATCAGTGAGAAAGGTGCACTGCCGTGTGCGCGCGATCCTTTTGAAAAGGAGACGCACAGGGTAGGATCCACGGGAATGGCAAAGCGCAGCGCTTGATTAACACGTCAGCAACAACACCTTAATAACAAAGAAAATTGAGCAGGGCCCAGCTGGCATCGCAAGAATATTGCACTCGAGCTTGTGAATGCTCACGCACATAACAAGGCAGCAGTGCATAGCGGCTCCCTGCAGGGTTTGCCAGGTCACAGCCGAAAGAACTGATAAATCTATGGCTATATAAGACCCGAAGCACACTGGGCTCGGCGCAATTGGCCAATGCGTGGAGCTTTGCCTTGTTCTGCCAGGACCAAACCGTTGGCCACCTATCTGAGCGCAACTTCGACCAAATAATC
The DNA here is from genome assembly GCA_905221635.1 of Symbiodinium sp. CCMP2456. Taxonomy (NCBI): domain Eukaryota; class Dinophyceae; order Suessiales; family Symbiodiniaceae; genus Symbiodinium; species Symbiodinium sp. CCMP2456. The sequence goes on from CAJNDV010003870.1 coordinate 6,606, forward strand.
ATGGTGCACCCCACTCCGCAACACCCCTTGGGCGAAGCTCAGCTGCAGGCGAAAACAAAACGAATTGCGAATTGAAGGCCAATCTCCGGCTAAGGCTACATTGAGCAAGCCCGCAAGCTGTATGTGGACAAGCATGCCTGGGTTGCCCCGACTCATGTGGAAAACCTTCTCTGTGACCTCAACTCCATGCCAAAGCGTGCCACAGTTCTTGAGTATAGAGTCTCGACCCTGGCCCCCAACCCTAGATCCGACCCTTGGCCCTATATTCCCTACACCCTGGACCCAAAACCCTAAACCCCAAACTACACTCTAAACCCTAAACCCCAAACGCTAAACAAAAACCCCTAAACCCCAAACCCTAAACCCTAAATCCCCTCCCCCGATTCTGGGTATACTCACCACCGATCATTATGCGGAGTCGCTAGTCAGGGCCATGAATGTTTGTACGATGCCCCAGCACCAAACGAGTCCCATGTTGCAGGACTCTGATTACAAAACTTACGAAACCCTCAGCTACATGGGTAGTTGTCAAAATTATGGTCCCTTTTTGGGTACCCTAAATAATAGGTGCCGTATTATAATAAGGACCCAAAAAGGGACCATAATTTTGACAACCACCCACATAAGGTTAGAGTGGCTAGAGTTGGGGTCCTAATGTTAAGGCCCTTGGCGAAGCAGGGTTTACCAATCAGTGTTCAAGGATACTCACACGTTTCTCCACAACATCAGCATTGAGCCGCAAGGGCTTTGGGGTATTCTTGGGGCAAACAACGGATCCTAGCCAGGCATCCATGTTAATATCAACCTTTCATAACCCCTTTCCAAGCCTCTGACTCCAAAGCCCCTTCGTTAAGGAGTATTAACACGGATGCTTCATGCAGTATATATGCCTTACGGGGCCTTCAAACAAGGAGCCTTAAGCTAGGTAAACCCCGAACGGATTGCTCAACACCTCAATCCCTAAACCTTCAGCCTATACTTACACCCTAAGCCCCTTACACCCTAGACCCCTAATCCCGCAACCCCTAATCCCTAAAAGACCTAAACCCAAAGCCCCTAAACCCTCAAACTCCTAGTCCCTCAAACCTCTAATCTCTAAAACCCCTAATCCCTAAAGCCCCTAATCCCTAAAACACCCAAAGCCCCTAATCCCGAAAACCCCTACTCCCTAAAACCCCTAAACCCAAAGCCCCTAATCCCGAATTCCCCTAAGCCCTAAAGCCCCTAAACCCAAAGCCCCTAAACCTTCAGAAGACTTCCCCAAAGGATGGCTTAGATCCCGAACCGCGCTGGAGCAGAGCAGGTCTTGCTTCTTCTCGACCTGTTCGGGGACCTTAAACCCTCAACCCCTAAACCCTAAACCCTAAACCCCTAAACCCCTAAACCCTATAACCCCCCAAACCCTAAACCCTAAACCTCAAACCTCTGATTTGGGGATTTCGGGATTCAGGGTCCCTTTAAGCCAAGGCTCCCTTAAAGGCTCGGGGGACTTGAGGTTTCCTTCAAACAGGGTTTAGGGTTTAGGGGTTTAGGGTTTAGGGGTTTAGGGTTTAGGGTTTAGGGGTTTAGGGTTTAGGGTTTAGGGGCGTTTTGAGATTCAGGGGTTGCAGATGAGGGATTTCTGATCCATATAGACTTCCGGCTTGGTGTTCCGGGGGCAGTTCTATTGCTTTTTCAGCTTTTTGCTTCTAGGGGCCCTCTACGACTCTACGCCGTAATCAGCAACCCGGAACAGACCCCCAGAAGCAACCCCAAAACTTAGTTGCTAAATCATTCCTAGGCATAAAAGTATCAATTTCTTAGTATTGCAGGAGTGACAAAGAGTTGAAGTTTACAACCTTTACTAACGGAAGCTGCTACTGTAGGGGGCTTAATAATTTAAATAGGGTTTTGGGGGCTCCTTATTATAGTTATACTATAATTTACCCCAAAGCCCTATTCTAATTATTAAGGCCCCTAAATCCTAAACCCTTGTAGTAGCCCTTATAGAACTTTTTATTGAACCCTTTAAAGGAACCCCCAAAAGCCCTATTTTAGTTCTTAAGGCCTACATTACAGCTATTCCGTGGTTTGGGGGTTCCTTCAAGGCCCAAACCCAACCCGGGGCTCCTAGCCTGCCGGCAGGTTGTCGTCTGCCAGCTGAAGCAGAGCCTCCGGTTTAAGGTTTAAGGTTTAGGGTTTAGGCTTTAGGGTTTACGGGTTTAGGGTTTAGGGTTTAGGTTATAGGGTTTAGGGTTTAGGGATTCGGGTGTCTTAGAGGAGTTTTAAGGCCCAAGGCTTGGGGGCAGTTTTGCAATGGTGTAGTTGGGGAACCCCTAAAACCTAAACTCTAAACCCAAAGCCCTACGAACTCTAAGCTCCAAGCCCTAAACCCTATAACCTCTAAACCCTAAACTCTCAGCCCTAAACCCGGTGTAGGGTTGATCAGGGCTCTTACAAGGGGCTTTATTTCGGGGATCAGGATCTAAGGCTTCAGGGTTCTCGTGGGTGGGGGCCCAGAGGAAGTCATCCCTCAGGGCTCTAGGATTTCGGGTCCAGTGTAGGGGCCTTAATACTTAGAGTAGGGTTGTACTATAATCATATTAATAATGAGCCCCCAGAATAGTATAGGTAAATATTAAACATTTAGGCGCCTATATTGGATGTTCAGGGCCTTGGGGTCAGGGTTTCATTCAACCCGCTGATGACTTAACACCGAATTCTGCAAGCCCCCCAAGTTCTCAGATCTCTAGTGCAACCCTCGCGAGTAGAGAGGGGTTGCTAGCTGTCTACATTAGGGGCCTTTAACTCCTAGGTATAGTACTTAAGGCCAGTATTTGGGTTGCAAACTACAGGTTAGCCTATGGGAAACACTGACAGGAAAATGTCAATGCCTCTCATTTGCTCGATTGCTGCATAATTTTGGGGCCTTAATAATTGGAAAAAGGTTTTGGCGTCCTGTATGCTAGAAGTATAATACGGAAGCCCCCCCCCCAAATAGGATTGGTAATTATTTTAGGCCCCCTGCCATTATCCCAGGGCAGGACAGGTTGGAGGGCTTGAAGGGGTTCCTGATTATAACTATAGTATAAGATACCCCCAAAACCCTATTCTGTCTTTCCCTACCATTATCCCAGGGCAGGACAAGTTGGAGGGCTTGATGGGCTCATGTTTTGCGTCAAGGGGTTCGGCGGATGATGCGAGGCTTCCAGCTTCTTTCATTGTCTTGAAGAAAACCCCCTAAACCCTAAACCCTAAACCCTAAACCCTAAACCCTAAACCCCCTTCTGAGGGTTTTAGATCTAGTTTCCAGTCTTCTCGGGTTGCAATATTTGACTTTTTATGGTCAGTATATATCAGGACCCTATCATAGAAATACGTAGAAATCAAGGTGACCACGCAAGGGAGCTACGATGACAGCAGGCGGGTTGACAGGGCTCAAACTGCAGCTATTAGAGCTGAGGGTAGGGCTTGGGGGTAAAAGATTTCACTAGGCGTTGAGGGTTTGGGGAGTCAGGCGTCTGGGTTGAGATTTCGAGACTCAGGAATTGGGGGGGGGGGGGGGGG
>CAJNDV010003871.1:0-10149 GCA_905221635.1 Symbiodinium sp. CCMP2456
TCCTCAGCTCCATCAAGCCGTGGACCGATAGGATCGAAAGGTGTCCAAGGGACAGCTGTTCTACCAAACATAGCTTCAAGCTTGCTTTGGTTGTAAGCAGCTTGCGTTGGTATATAGTCAGCTGACGTAGCTTTAGACTAGAGGACAAGTGCTCTTGGCTTTGCGTATGTTACAAAAGAAAAAAATTCGGGATTCATGGGTCCTATGAACCCCATCATAGGACCCATGAACCCTGGACCCTAAGCCCTAATCCCTATCCCGATAGTTTTCCGGGGGTTGAAGCGGGTGTGCAAGCTTTCGTTGCTGCCTGAGCCGTGGGAATCCGATCACCCACCGTATATCGACTCGCTGATTAGCATGGCCCCATGCTCGGATCTTCTGTTGTTTCTCAGTGCCATTTTGGCCAAAGGGCAAGAGCCCGTATCTTGAGCCCCTAGTATTAAGCGCTGCGAGTTCTAGGATGGTCTGGGGCTTTAGATTCAGGCTTATGCTGCTCCAGCTCCCGCTATCGTGCCTTTAACACCGATATTGTAATCCGAGAATGCACAATATGTCCTAAGGACTTAAGCATTTCCCAGCTTCTATGACTTGGGATATTGCTGCTTGCAAGTTGAAGAGTTTGGGATTCCCCTGAAATTCTCTACCTTGCTTCTCATGTGCTTCCGCTACACGCTGGCCGTGCAGAAGCTGGACGCACGAGAAGTCTTAGCCTCATCTGTACTGTCGCCAGGCATGCTCAGATGAATTGATAGCACAACAGCTAATTATCGTAGCAGCCATCATGATCGATAAGTCAGTTACAAAGCCGACTTGCGTTCCAAACCCGAACCCGTCCCGAGGTCAGTGACGTGTGGCCTGCTTTCAACCATCAACAAGGAGGCTTCAACGGGAGCGTTAAATACATTTATGTGTGCATGCATGTGTATATGGATGTACTCACAAAGCTGATTCAGGATCTGAACAAGTTTGTTGAAAGGCTGTATCCCTTAGGATTTTGGGCCCTGCAGTGCAAAGTAGAGTTAGGATCCTCTCTACGAGCATAGCATGGCAGAAGTAGTTGCAGCCGCCAGTGGTGCAAAGCCGTGGAAGTCAATGCGCCCCGGAAAAATCGCTTGGAATGAGAAGCAGGTAGCCCCTCGATCGCAAACCTCAGCGCAGACAAAATGATGGTTCTGCTTTATTGTTTCGTCTCATGACTGGAACTACATCTAAGGCTGACCTAGCCGACAGTATGTTGAAGAGCATTCCAAAGAATGCCAGAGAGATCTTCGAGCAGGGCCGCTTCGGTGGAGGGGATCTTGTGGTTTTGGACAGCGCTGTAACAAGGCCCAGCTACAAGGACTGGGGTGATTTATCGTTGTGTGCACACTGGCTTGCCTTTCCGATGTTGTAGTCTTAATCTACTGCCATTAATACAGGAGGCCCGGGTGAACTATGTTTGGCTGAAGCCTATAGTCATGATGTTCCCCGAGCAGGTGCACCTGGTAGGTCAGCAGTGCTTGGCTCATAGGGCTCATGTTATCATATATGAAGAGGACAATTCTACTTCCCCTACAGGTGCCATCAGCGCTGTACTTGACGGATGTGATCTTGTATTTAGATGACCGCTTGGACAAGAAACTCCTGCTTGCAAAGCAAGGGACACCGGAAGCTTCGATGACGAAACAGGACTTAGCGGGTCGCGAGGCTGGGAAGCTCAAAAAATTGGTTCAAGCTTCACGCTACCTGTTTCGAAACAGCGCCTTGGCTAAACATAGTTTTACTCGACGCACGAGCCTTGAACCTTAACCTACTTATAACTGAGAGGGGTATGATCTGAGGTCCGAAATCACTGGATGCACATGTCACAGAGCTGAAGTCCTATCTGAAGCCCTCCAAGCGAGCAGTGTGCTCAGCCTTCACAAACGTCAAAACAGTAAATTGCCCAACATCCGAACTCTCAGGTCCAAGCCAACCGACACCGATCAGCTGAGAGTGAAGCTCTTGGCGAGGCAGTGGTCGCCAGCTGGGTCCTTTCCGAATGAGTTATGCGGTGTATGTAGATTGCAAGCTCAGGTCTTTCTTCGGTCTGTTTGGTCTGCGTTTCTCTCTCTGTGTGTTCTGTGGTTCGAGAAACCCCTTCCCTAATAACGAGCTTTGTCAGCTGGGCGGGTGGGAAAAATAACGAGCTGTTGGGAGGCTCTCGAGGACATCGGTGAGGAGTGTGCCTATGACGAGGATAGCCACGAGGCCGAGGACGAAGAGTGTGCCGATGACGAGGATAGCAACGAGGCCGGGGACGAAGAGTGTGCCGGTGACGAGGATAGCAACGAGGCCGGGGAGGGGACGAAGAGTGTGCCGGTGACGAGGATAGCAACAAGGCCGGGGACGAAGAGTGTGCCGGTGACGAGGATAGCAGCGAGGCCGGGGACGAAGAGTCCACAGCCATGGCTGGGGAGGAGGCTTCCGGTAAGGAGGACAGCAGCGAGGACGATGAGTCCATGGCCGAAAACCAGGATGTTGTCGGGGACAAGGATGGCAAGGGCGACGGGTCCATGGCTATGGTGGCTGCTAGCCAAGATAGCAGCGACGACGAGTCTATGGCAATGGTCGCTGCTGAGGAGGCTACAGGTGATGAGGATGGCAGCGAGGACGAAGAGTCCATGGTGCGCGGTGACGCCGACAGGGGTATCAAGGACTCGGCAGAGACTCTGCCGAAGGAGATGGACCCCACCGAGCTCGAGGACATGTTGGCCCAGATGTACATGACAGTGATGACCAGCTGGATGCATCGGACATCCCAGGCAGCCTTGCTGAGGATCGGTCGGACCTCGAAGCGAGCGAGGATGCCCCCAATCAGGACTCCGACTTTGAGGAAGGCCTCACCGATGCCGAGACGCTGGTTTTGGGCCAACAGAAGGACGACGATACCGACGACACCGTGCCCGATTGGTACGAAGCCTGGAGGTCACCCGCCCAGAATGACCAGGCGGAGGATGATGGCTCGGTGCACGATGTTCCTGAGTATGGCGAGCCCAGCCCCCCCATGCTCAAGAAGCACAAGTTCTTCGTGGGACCAAAGGAGCCACAGCCCGGTCGTGAGCCGCACGAGCAGTGGCCCGTGGCGATAGATGACAACGGCGTCGCCGTGAAAAGTCACGTGCTGGCGCCTCCGGCAGATCGCCTTGATGGCCTCCCGCGCTTTGTCACGCAGGGCCAGGACTCTGGATCAAAGCCTGAGGTTTCGGTGCCTGAGCAGACTTAGAAATTCGCCTCCAATCCCTCAAAGCTGTGTTGCATGCTACTTTGCCTCTGTGTGATATAAGGCATCCTCTCTACACGAAGCCATGGGCATGCTGAGTATCGGTGCTAAGCAAGAGTCCAGTGCTGTGCCCTGTTTTGGTGGCTCCTGCAAAACCCCTTTGTTGAGTGCACCTTCGAATATTGGCCCCGTGACGGAGCATTTGCATGCAAATCCGATGCAAGCTGTGATCTACCAGGTGCTTTAAGGGCATGGTGGGTGGGTGTGTGTGTGTATATATATATACATATATATATGGGGCAGAGAGAGATACAAGTTGTGGCATAGGCTACAGTAGAACCGAATCCCGCATTATACGCTCTGATGAGTTCGAGGCCAAGAAGGCCAAGAACAAGAAGCCCAAGAGCAACGGTGCCAAGATCAAGGCCAAGAAGAGTGCAACCAAGGATAAATGCAACAAGAAGAAGCGTGCCAGCTTCAAGCGCGGCAAGCGCGCCAGATTGATGCATGTGGCTAGCAAAGCGAAGAAAGCGAGGCTTTCTAGCGGCTCTACAGCGGCCGCTGCATCGACGAGGGCCCCTTCCGACGACGAGGACGAGCGCGAGCTTGTGGCCCCAGAGCCGGTGAATGAAGAGCCGGAGTTCAAGGGCTACTCTTTGCGAGACTTTCCGGCTGAGTCGTTGCCAGATTGGAGCCTGCCCCACAACGGCGCCTTCAGCTACACAAAGCAGATTTTCGTGAACGGTGACATGAACAATGCAGCAGGCACCGTGGACGTGCTTCTAAAGAACGGCGCGTTTTTCGTGAAAAAGCCTGCGCCGGGCGGTGCCAAAGGCACCATCGCCTTCAAGAAAAGCGGTGGCCCGGTGCAGGCTTGGCAGAAAGCCATGAGATTGGGAGGATTTGTGGTCAGTGACTGGTTGACAAATCGATCGGGTACAAGCCACATGTGGTACAGCCGGGAGGGGTGAAACCTGGGTGTGCATAGAATGTGGCCCAAAGTTTTTGACTCGAGGCTTCATGCGAATCGGTGCTAGCGCTGCTGGAGACATGCTTGATCACACGTGCTGAAACCGCTTGCGCACTCGCTGTACTGCACAAATCATATAGACGCTCTTTGAAACCTCTGCACTGTCAAGCTTTCCTGGCACAGGCTTGGTCCTGCCGCTGCTCTTCGTCGTGGCCACTCGAGGAGTGGTGTGCAGGTCTCCAGGGAATTGGGGGTTTCAGATTTAGGCAAATGGGCTCAGGGCTCCTTTGCTTCTGGGCTTTTCGATATCTCCTCTTGAGACCTCAGACTCTTAGAATTTAAGTTGTTAAGTATTGGTTATCCGAGTAACCTTATTACAGAAGCCCCGCGGCTTGGGTGTCGGGCTTGACGTGCTGTTGGGTTGTAGAGATTCGGGATTTATAGTCTGATTCATGGTATATAGGGATTGCAATGTTTAGGGCTTCCGGCTTCAGAGTTTTGGATTATTGGGATTCGGAAGCTTAGGGCTCCAGGGCTTTGCGGCTTGAGCTGGCTAGTTTGGGGAGGGTTTCGGGGCTCGAGGTTTAGGGCCTCAATTTGGGATCAAGGAAGGAAGGCTTTGGGCTTCAGGTTCTCATTTAGGGCCGCAATTTTTGCTACCAGATCCCGATAACAGTCCTGCACTCCTCGAAGTTATCTTTGTTGATAGCATAAACCCTAAAGCCTAAACCCTAAACCAAGCCCTTAGCCTACACCCTAAACCATATAGGCTTTACACCCTACGACCTGCCCACGCTGCAATCTCGCTCGAGATACCGAAGGATGCTTGGCGGCTCAGGGCTTTGGGGGTCTATGATACGGTATCTATACGTATGCATATGTCTAGATCTGGATGTAGCCCGATCGATGGCTGGATAGATAGATAGGCAGATAGAGGGACTATTGCGGGATGTTCAGAGCACTATTCAGTCTTAATCCATTAACACCTGAGGCCCCAAACGCTGCACCCCTATGCGTAATGTTCGATACCTCAAAACCTAAACCCTAAATCCTTAAACCCCGAAGCTGTGAACACTTCCGAGCCAATACTCGGGCTCTATCATATAGTGAACCAGAAGCTATAAGTTTGGGCCTCCTACAAGTCAAAATCTGAATGAAACCCATCCTGCCAGCGAAACATCTTCCGAGTAGCTTGTTCACTTAAATATAACTCAAGTTGTAGTCTTGCAATGGCGAAGCATCAGAGTCGCAAGCCGGAGCATCGGCAGCCTACCAAGACGACATTTTGCCGAAAGCAACAGCGCAGATGGATTCTGTCTGGTTTGAGAGCTATGGGCGCCCCAAGGGTTGCCTAGTTGCACAGCTGTTAGTATACGCTTCTAGCATTGTGACCCAACTTGTCATGTTTTCCACACCCATCGCCAAGGTGATTGGCACCTTTCGTTGGTCCTAACATTTGGAAGTATTTGCTGGCGATTCAGCGGTTACATTAGCCGAGCTGCAGGACTGCACGGTGGAGGGATTCACCAGGGTCATTATTTTGGTCCAGGTAGTTTTAATCTTTCGGAACGGTGTGACAAAACATGATGCCGGGGCGGTGTCCTGACGGTCTGGTTGGGTGTCGATGCTCATGACACTCGCCTCTGATGGGGGCTGTTTTGGACTTGAGAAATGCTAATTTTAATTTAGCTTTGTTGATAGCACCCCAAACCCAGGACCGACCCACCCACCCACCCCTGCCTCAGCCAAACCAACGGTACAGCAGCCCAGCCCGGTGTACCGTTACCTTGTCTCGTTCCCCAGCCCGCTGACCGCCCTTGCAAACCTGGAACAGGATCTCCGAGCGGCTGTCTGCTTCGACATCAAGTATGACTCTGATGGTCAAGACTTATTGTCCGGGCAGGGCTTTTTGCACGCAGTGCTACAGTGCTGCCGGCTCAATCCAGGTGCCGGTGCTCTTTTCGCGCCGGTTTGTTCATCCTGGGTGTTTTTGTTCCTCGACAGCACTCATTACTGTAAGGAAGCACCATAAGCATATCGTAGTCTCCAAAAACCAAACCCGGCTGCATGTCCAGCTTGATTTTGGTTGCGGTGCCGAGATCACGGTCAAAGACCCGCCGTTCTGCGGGACGACCGCTTGGGGATACACGTGTCTTATCCGTGGCGCAGGGGAATCTCTTGACGGTTCGGACATTAATCCTGGCATTGATTTGTTCGGCAAAGGGGGTCTATTGGATCCTGGAGCAGCCAAGAGGGAGCCTGTTGGAAGACCACCCATTGTTCCAGTGGCTGATTCAAAGGATACCAGTTTACTTCAGATGAAAACCTATGGTCACTGGGCGGACAAGCCCACGTGGCTGTACAGCAGCCGGCTACTCAGAATGTTTCGCTGGCGGTAGAATATATACACCAGAATCTATAACGGAATCTTTGTTTTGTAGGGACCCTAGAACCTAGAAGCTCGCAGGGTTTGTAATACGGTGCTACCAAAAGCTGTGTAGTTGTTTCCTTAAGCTAATATCCAGCGACTAAGATCGCCCCGAAACCGGTGACATCTACAAGCATCGCCCGAGATGGCTTCCTGAATGCTCGACCAACAAACAAATGGTTGAACGGACCTACGACCAGGAAGGCAACGCCAAGGTTACGGGGGGGAAAGACCTCAAGCTTAGCCAATCGTACCCGGCCCAGAACCTTGGCTTGGCATTCGGTCCATATACAGTTTCGTCGCAAGCTTCGATCGGTGTTTTCTATAGTGTGCCCGAATATACCTAACAACACAAACCTAAGCCCTAGGCCCGGGTTTTCTAGATGCTATTAATCAGACCTATGAACTCAAACTGTACCTAAGGACTGCTTCTTGTGGGGTCTGAAATAGGGTATATACGAAGGCTCCTTTATAATCTCGTGCCAGGCTTCATGGTTAGAGACCCCATAAACCAACTTCGTCGATCTCCCAAACACCTCGAAACCCTAAACCCTGCACCCTGTGAAGAATCCTAATCCTTCCCCGGATCTAATTCTGAATTCCTAGAAGCTATATTCCTACTTCTATATGTTCATCCAAAACCAGTGCATAATCCTGGGAACTCTTAACGCGAAAGCCCGAAAACCCCTGAGCCGCCCTTGAGCACGGTGTCCATCCAGCCCGGCCTGGGCCGAGCGAGGTTCGGGCGAGCTCTTTCAGATCTTCGATCGGAGGTTTCGCCAGCAGCGCAGGATGATACGAGTCCAGAGTGGTTCGTGGGTGCTGATTTGTCGCAAGTCATGACTTGCCCAGATTATATTTAAAGTCCAGGTACTCCATAGTGCACAGACAAGATCGGAAGCAGAGCCCAGAGCCCACTGCTTACAACCCACAATCAATACTATTGTTACTATAGTGCTTCAATTTGATAACACATGCCTCCTATCTGCCTGGGCCTTTTCCTTCAGCTGGTGTGATCTGAGTGCTCGGACACGCGAAGCAGCAACAAAGACCCAGGAGGCTCGAGGCTCCGAGCCTAACCATAGACAAGCCCTCACCCCCGAATGAAAACATACATCTTTGCAGACAAGAAGCCCAGGACTCCCAAAAGAAACTTCGGCTTGAGACCCTCGACCCTGAAACGCATTGGTTTCGTGGTATCAATGGAACTACTCTCTAGTACGATCTCTAGGTCCCATTATTATACCCGAAACACGCAGGATGCCGCGATTGGTGCTGAAGAACCTACATCGGCAAAACAGCCGGGGGCTTGGTGCTTTGATTTATAAAGAAACTAGCCGTTCTAAGCTGCATTTCCGGGGCGCCTCCCACGGAGAGCTGTCCCATTCTTGGCTTCGGGAAGTTCCTATCCACGGATCCCATTTGGATAGGGGTGGCTTGCTCTCGTTCCTTAAGCTGCTGGGTTCGTTTCTGTTTTTTGTTTTCGGCCGGAATTTTCGGTTTTGCTTAAGTTTGGCCCGAAACCGCCCCAAACTCAGCCGCGTTTGGTCGAGAACTCAGCCGCGAAAACGCGCGAACAGCCACGAATGGTATATGGCCCCAAAAATCCGACCCGAGCGAACCCGAAGGAGCCCGAGCAAACCCGAACGAGCCCGAACAAACCCCAACGAGCACCGAGAGCCCCGCAGTTTCCCGAAACGAGCCCCCGGACAGCCGATCGAGAGATATAGCCACAACGATTCAGCATTGAGTGCCCCGGTTTAGCTGAGTACCAGACTCCACTGAGAAATCCCATTCTTGGCTGAGTTATTGCTTCCATAGCAAATTTTGGTTCGAGTGTTTGTCCCGTTCTGGGCCATATATAGGCCACTCGATTTTTCAAGATGGGTAAATCTACCAAGAGATCCAAGGTTGCTCAGTTCTTGTCTCCCATCAAGATTTGCCGTGGCAAAACGAAGGAAAAGCTTGCGGCCGATTCCGTGAACGGAGCAAAGGCGGCTAAAGCTTTGAAGCTTGCGAAGAAGCAGGCCCCGGGTGATGTCACGAAGAAGGAGAAGAAAGAAAGAAGAAGATGAAGCAGTCCAAGGAGGAGCCCGAGGCCGAGGCCTTGGAGACCCCCGCCAGCAAGGTCCGCCGCACTACTTCCCCGGACAGTGCGCAGCGCAAGAGTGTGGCGGAGTGCATGAATGTGAAGAAGAAGGCAGTGGCTGAGGGCAAGACGATAGCCGCCTACCTCCAGGATCACCCCCGCAGGTCGTTGACCCGGGAGCTGCAGACCGAGGCCGAGGAGGACTGGGTTTTGAGATCCACCACAATGGTTTGCAACCACACACGGAAGTAAAGTAGTTTTATCGTAACTGAATTAAAGTAAAGCATAGTTTTCTCATAATTGGTTATAGAGTAAAGTAGTTTTCTCATTGGATTATAAATGGCAGAGTCATTCTCATACCTCAATTAGAGTAAAGTAGTTTTCTCATCATTGAAATAAAGCAAAGTAGTTTCTCATAATTGAAATACATTATAAAGTAGTTTTCTCAATTGAATCTATAGATCGAGCACGAAGGACTCCGAGGAGGATTCCTCTGGCTCCGATGAAGCAAGCTCCTCCGAGCCTGGCGGTGACAGCGATGGCAGCTCCGCGGTGGACAGCTCCGGGGATCCCGAGGCCAGCGAGGCCGAAGGTTCCGGGGATGAGGGTGAGAACAGCCTCGACTCCGAGGAGCCTGACTCTGAGTCTGAGGAGCAAGAGCCGGAAAAGCCCCCCCGCAAGTCAGCTTTGAAGCCGAGCTCAGCTGTCGCGAAGCGCAAGAAGGATGAGTCTGACGTGGAGACCATCAGAAGCGTGGCCAAGCCGGCCCCGACCAAGCCCGAGGCAGCCGAGAAAGTTTCGAAGAAGGAGAAGAAGGAGAAGAAGGACCGCAAGGAGAAAGGGGAGAAAAAGACTGAGCCGAACAAGGCAACGGCAGCCCTCAAGCCCGAGGCGGTTGCAGGGTTGGGAAACAATCTGGAAACGGCCGACGCCGCAGCCAAGAAGCTTATTGAGAATGCCAACAGAACCTTACCGTGTTGGATCATGATCATATATCTTCTCGTGTGTTGATTTCAGTTTGCGCTCCAAAAATAAGTTGCCGAGGTACCACGCACAAGAAAGAATGGGATGTGTTCCACAGGGCGATCCAGAACCGGAAAACGTTCCCCCAAGCTCTCAGCTCACATGTCGTCAAGGGGAAGACAGATGTCTTTCGTAAGTGGCTAGAAGCCGGTGGTGATTGGGAGAAGTGGCTGGTCGATGTTGATGATACTGTCTGGTGTATTTAACTGCCTTTGTTCAAGGATCCCAGAGGAGACTTCTTGTTGAGCCTAGCAACAGATCATCTAAGGGTGCTATTGGAGATCGAACGTTCTTCCGAACAGAGCACTCTCAACCGACGACAGCGCCAGGGAATGAAGAAAAGGGACATCGAGAAAAAGTACCCCGTGGAGACTCTCTGCCAAACATTAACGATTCGC
>CAJNDV010003874.1:0-10141 GCA_905221635.1 Symbiodinium sp. CCMP2456
CCCTGAGTGGGGCACGCCGCTTCTGAGGCACCTTTTCTCTCCTGAAGAGGCTGAGAAAGAAGGAGCCCCGGCAGGGCAGGCTTACTAAACCCTAAACCCTAAACCCTAAACCCTAAACCCAAACCCTTAACCATGATTGTAAGTCCTGATGCAGACTTTTGTGGGAATCCGTCTCTGCGCAGGCAGCTCAGGGCTCCACCGTCGCATTTTCTGAATCAAGAGCCACTGGCATGAGACCGCTACAGGTAGATACAATACTATAAAAACACATATACAAATATAAATAAAATACATGTATGTATGTATGTATGTATGTATGTATGTATGTATGTAAATATTATTACTATATTTGCATTTGTAAATCTGTATATATCCGATACCCGACCCGGTGATTCCAAGAAATGTTAACTCAGGAAGACATGTTTCACACAGTATAGTAGGGATCCCTCTACAAGTCGAGGAAGATGTGGGGTTGCTTGCGGGAACCTGTTCTTGTTAAAACGTGTTGACGTCTCTGGGCATAGGCCTGCAAGCCCGAAAACCTACTGAACGGGTGTTGAGGGGTTGTGGTTGGGATTCAGGATTTCCATTTTGTTGCAGGAGGCGTTTAGGTTTGGTTCAAGACTTGAGTAGCAACTCGGAACACATTGGATTCAACAGCACTTAACATGTTTGCGTTTCTCTTGCACAGGCCGATAGCTGACACAGAACACAGCCTCTTTTTAAGAGATACACGAATAGGCATGGCATGCACATACATGCGCACAAGTGTACACATGCGCATGAGCAGAATTGTATATCAGGACGGCATGCGCTCTGAGCAGAGACGGCTTATTTGTACGTACATCTGCTAAACCATGAGCTTATAGACACATACTGATGGATAGATGGATAGACAGGTAGGTAGGCAGATAGATAGACAGCTAGATAGATAGATAGATAGACTGCAAACATATACGGATGAGTATATACACATCGTACAGTCGCGGATCTCTGCCTGTCTTGTCAGAAGGAGGGTGTTGGGGTGAGGGGGAAGGTTGTAGGGCCCACCACTGAGTGCTTTCTGGTCGCCTTGACACCTTACAGTCGGACATACACTCGCAAATCCCGAAGCGATCCGCATAAAGCCTTTGCGGTCCTGTCTTGAAACAGGCTTGATCGAATTGTCGGGCTTCTTGTCGGGTCCTATGTTGTCTGACAGTCTTACAGGGTCTTACTTTTACAGCGTTGGTTGGAACTTGCACCACTCGGGGTTTACAATAGCGTTCCCCAGTTGCTGAAACTCTCACAGGATCCTTTCATTCGGGTTTCGGTCGATCAGAAGTCACGGCGAGGGGGTCGAACATGTAAGAGGAGGAAGTGATACGAGCATTAAGCAGGGTGTATGGAGGGCGCGCTAGGAGGATTGGTGGTTGCATATTTGGGATGTCGCTTTGGTGATACTTCTACAGGGATGTTCTTGAAATTGCCGCTTTATAGACCAACTATTGAGAGGACATATCATGAGTATTACGTTTCGTAATATGGGGGGTCGCAAAACACTAGGAATAGGGTTCCCTTACCGTCATATTCAGGTTAACCGCCTATATCACGAAGCCTATGTCCTTAAATTGAAACCCTAGATAGGTGCTGAGTTTACGTACATTTATGGGAGGCCCTGAACATATTCAGGCTTTGCTTTCGTCGTGCGGGGTTGCGGAAGGAGAAATCAGACCCCTATATACACGGCAACAGTCCACCAAAAACCAACCACCCAAACCCTAAAACCTGAAATCCCTAAACCAACCCCAAAACCCTAAACCCCAAAACCCTAAACCCTAAACCCTAAACCCTGAACCCTAAAACCCTAAACCCTAAACCCTAAAAAAAACCCTGAACCGCCAGTGGCCGTGGCCATGAGCCACTTCCTGAGCGCGGATCGATGCCTGTGGCGATTCCCACAGAGCCCAGGGCCCCTTCTGACGGTTTAGGGTTGAGGGGTTTAGGGTTTAGGGTGTTTCTTGCCCTTAGCCTCTAAGGACTCATATTTTAAGGCTTTTGGGCCCAAAGACCCTATTATATTAGGCTTTCGGGCTGTTTTGATGCTACGGGTTGCAGCTTTAAGTATGTTCTGCTGAACTTACGGCAAGGCCTAAGCCATGTTTCCAGAAATCAAAAATTTCGCATCCTTGTGATCCAGGCCTTCGTTGCTAGACGGGCCTTGGGCTCTGCATGGGTCAGATCTGCGGGTGTCAAGGATAGTGCAAAGCAGATGCTCACCTGCTTGCAGGGTCTTGAAAGCATTCTAAACCTACCTGAACTTGAAATTCCCAACCTCGTGGGCCTCCTTATTATGACTTCCCAAGAGGAGTCCTTAAAACGAGGTGTTGTTTTTTCGGGTCCAGATTAACCTTGACCCCAAAACTAAAGCCCATAAAGCCCTAAGCCCCAAACCCTTGCCCTAAAGACCCCTGAGCCCTAAACCCTAAACCCTTGCCCCAAAGATCCTAAAGCCTAAGTCAGTCGTAAACCCCTCAGCCCTAACTAAACCCCGAACGGCACCAACGGGTTCCATGTCGGGAGCAGGGAATCGCAAAAGTCATGGTGCAGGGTGATATAGGATCCTTCGTGCTGTGAGTAGCTGAGTGGATACACTTACACTTTTTGGGATAATATTACCTGCTATAGCACTGAAAGTGTACACTTTTCTGGGCTTATGAACTCAGCAACTAAGTACTGAGTGATACCATTAAAGTGTTTTGGTTTCAGGCTTCGTTTAACAAGGGTATGGGGACGTAGAAGTTTAGGTGTTAAGATACATTCTGATGGTTACGTCCTTGACAGTAGGCAACCCATACTCTTCGTTTACTAGTAGCATGGTGAACATGTTAAGCCAGCATTGAAAGCTGCTGCTGTCCTGTGTAACTTTTTGTTTGCACGGTCGGTGATTATTTCCTTCCAATGTAAAGGCCTAAACCCTAAACCCTACGGGCTGTTCCAAGCTCGGCTTGACCGTTTTGTGTGTAAATAGGATTTAGGGGCGATGACACCAGCGTTTATGTCACACGCGGTTTTTTGCACCTAGTGATTCCTGAACCCTTACACCTTCAAGGGTTTTAGCGCAGTAGATTTTCAGGCTCTAGGGTCCATGCCATGACCTTTAAGGTTTTAGGGTTTAGGGTTTGGTCCATGCCATGACCGTCTCGCATGTAAGGCACGCGAAGTTCCGACTGGAATCGCTTCCTGTACAAGTAAGCATGGGATAAAAGGCATCCTGGTCAGCGAGCCCCTTACTCCCTAAGGTAGGCTTGAAACCCTAAACCCTAAACCCTAAAACAACCGACCTAAACCCAAAGCCTGCAGCCTGAAACCTTAGAGCCGCCAGGCTCCACAGCCCGAACCCCCCAACACAAAAGCCCTGAAGCCTAGGGTTTAGGGTTTAGGGTTTAGGGTTTAGGGTTTAGGGTTTAGGGTTTAGGGTTTAGGGTTTAGAAGATTTAAGACCCTAAAGCCCGAAAGACTGAAACCTGACACCCCAAAGCCCTAAACCCCGATGAGAATAGCACGGTTTCATGAAACAGCTTCCATTATGAGGCTCAGGGCACGGAGTAAGTATGATTTGTTCACAGATCCTGCTCTTCTGCTTTAGACCGGAAGGGTGCGCGCTTGAAGCTGCCGAAACATCTTTGCAGCCTATGCCGGCGCATCTTTTTCACAGCCGCAGTGAGGTCCAGAAAGTTGGAACATGGGTAAAGGATGGTTACCCATAGGCCCTAAAGTAGTTCCTTTTTGGCGTTCATATATAGAACCCTAAAAGGTAACCCCCATAAAGGAACTACTATGGGGCCTATGACTAGTGCAAGGTTTCCCTGTACTGTACCCCGGGATCATGATGTTCCGAGTTTCGGGCTTCTAGTGTACTGCTTCTCAAAGGGTCTAAGGGTTTTCAGGACCAAAATTTAGGGTTTAGGGTTTAGGGTTTAGGGTTTAGGGTTTAGGGTTTAGGGTTAGGGTTAGGGTTTAGGGTTTTAAAATATCTAGCGCAGTGGTACTTGGGCCCTTTGTGCTTGCGCTGGCCACGTAGTCTTGCCCGAGCTTGGCCGAGGAGATGCGTGAGGAGTACTGTCGGTACGGAACGAGAAGTCATGCAAGCCCGCCTCACAGCCTAGTGCACTTTGAAAGCCTGCGCCTCACACACGTGCACTGAACCCTCACCCTCACCCTCCATCTTCTCAGCACGTACGGTGGTCGGATACCTTGAGAGCCGTGGAAAGTGTGCGAGAGAGAGATAATTGATCTGTTGTTCCGGGTCCCTTGGCTCTAAGCCCTATACTGACCTGCTAGGCTGCAGGGTGGCTCGATTTTTGTGCCCGAAATTTAGAGAAATTCTCTGGCGAAAGTCTTGAAGCCCCACATCCTGGAACTCTAAAACCCCTGACAAATTTCAGCCGTCAAGTACGGGAATCCTCATGCCCTTTACATGGCCAGCGAGAAAGGCAACCCCTGCTTCGCACGGAGCTTGAGCTTGGTGATTCCGACCTGCCGACATCCTTACCTGGCTGCTTGAAAAGTAGGCCCCTTTAGAGTTGGTAATGTTTTAAAAGTTTAGGGTGTACCTTGAACTACCATAACCTACATGTTTGTAGGTCCTTAGTATGAACCATAATATAGAAGTTATAGGGCCCTACAAAAAAAGTAGGTTTTGGTAGGTTAAGGTAGGGTTTAGGGTCAGGGTCATGGTTTTGGTAGGTTAAGGTAGGGTTTAGGGTCAGGGTCACGTATGATGCAGGGTCTCACGGTCCAGGCTGCCTTCTACGTTGGGGCTTCACCGACGACTTTCTGCTTGTTTTGTTGAATCTAAAGATCTGAGTAACTACCAGTACTCTTCGTTTTTTACAATTAAGGCTTCTTTTTGCAATTATACCGCAAGAACGTCCCAAAATTGTGTTTAACGATTATAAGGCTCCTATAGTCTAGACCCTAAACCCTAAACCCTAAACCCCTAAACCCCTAAACCCTAAATCCTAAACCCCTAAACCCTAAATCCGCAACCCCTAAACCCTAAATCCGCAACCCCTAAACCCCTAAACCCTAAATGCGCAACGCCTACATCACCCCTAAACCCTAAACCTGAGTTAGTAGGCTACCAGCCGCCGGAATCCTTCGGATGCCAAGCGGTTCCGTCACCCGAGGCTCTAGAAACCAGCTAAGTTACTTCAACCCTGAAGCCCTAGCGTAATAAATAGGGGCCTTATAATAATTACCTATACTATTTGGGGGGGGCTCCTTATTAGAAATATAGTACAAGATACCCCAAAACCCGATTCTGATGATGAAGGCCTCTACATTACTAATGTATTGCAAGAAGTGGGTTCCTAGGTGGAGGGTAGAAGGCTTCGGGTGTGAATTTCAGCGCACTTGGGTTCGCGGTTCGGATGTTTAGGGAGGAAGGGCTTGAAGCTTACTTCTTGTGAGAACAAAAGCGACTTAAATCATAGCAAAGCAGGTGGAATTGTTTATCGATCGTGGCGCGCGTCTAGCCAGAGTCTCGACATCTATTTCAACCTGACATGCTTCCTAAACCCCCAAAACCCAAAACTCCAACCACGCGAGATGGTAAAGGGAAGCTCCGCTTCGTCAGACCGTGGCTATTTCGCCTGTTGGCTTCCAGTTTGACGGCATGGTCTGGCTGGCTTAGTCTTTCCTAAACCCTAAACCCTAAACCCTAAACCTTTCCTAAACCCCCTTAATGCTCCATCCGCAAAGTAGCCCGGATTCCGAGTCCCAATCAGGCAAAAGTATCGCCCAAACCCAAAACCCTAAACTCTAAACCCTAAACCCTAAGCCCTAAACCCTTGAACCCTTAAACTCTAAACCCCTTCAACCCCCCGTAAGCCCTAGACTCTCTGATTTGTCTGAGCATGGCCTTCTTGCGGGCACAGCCGGCTGAATCGCTACCAAGTCACGGGGCTCCATGGGTTTGCGTCCGAGGGTTCAGGGTTTAGGGTTTTTTTAGGGTCTAGGGGTTGAGGAGTTTTAGGGGTTTAGGGGGTTTTGGGGGTTTGAGGGTTTAGGTTTTTTGGTTTAGGGGTTCAGAGTTTAGGGTTGAGGGATTCAGTGGGTAACCTTGTGTTTGTTGGGTGGTATATACACAAATTTCTTCCCTAAGTCCCTAATCTAGAACATGTTCAGGTGGGTAGTTACCGTTATAGGAGTCTTATAGAAGGTCTATATACCTTATTGGAAGCCTTATAGAAGCCCTATGTACCCTAAACTCCCCACCTGTAGTTTCCTTTAACCTAAGTCCCGAAACTTGAACCCCAAGGCGTGCTGTAAAAACAACCGGGAAGAACAGTTCTTTTTGTGTCAGCTCTTGTGGCTTGTTGTGCCGTCAGAGCTTGAATGGGGATTTAGGGTTTAGGGTTCGGTTGCTTGCAAGAGTCCTGGATGCAAAAAAGGGTTTAGGGTTTAGGGTTTAGGATCTAGGTTATACCCTAAACCCTAAACCCTAAACCCTAAACCCTTATACCTTTTGAGGCTTTAGACTTCAGGTTTGAGGCCCTCGGCTCGAGCTAAGACATGAAACCTAGAATCCGGAGTTTGGTTCAGCAGCAAAGAGCTTGCCCCAAACTGCAACCGTTGTCGATAAGCCGTCAGTTGCTGTGATCTTAAGCCCTGAATCCTTAAACCCTATAAACCCTAAAGCCTAAATCCTAAATTCCGAAACCCTGAATCCCTAAACCCCTGAATCCCTAAATCCTAAACCCTGAACCCTGAATCCCTAAACCCTTGAATCCCCAAACCCCTGAATCCCTAAATCCTAAACCCTAAACCCTGAACCCTGAATCCCTAACCCTAAATCCTAAACCCCTGAATCCCTCAACCAAGGTGCTACCTCAGCGGAGTTGCTCTTCAGGCGTCTTCAGTCTTCATCCCAAGTTGTTCTTGTTTCGTCCGAGCGCCCGTGGACAGTGAGAGTACCTTGGCTTCAGGGTTTATAGGGACTGCAGTTAATATACCGTATTCTTTCAGGGTTTAGGGACTGTAGTTGATAGTCTACAGTATTTTAAACATGTGTCACAACCTACTGTTTTGGGGCTAGACGTAGGGGTTGTGTCTGGCGCTAGCTGTATCCGCAGTACCCTTCTACACGATCGAACTCTTAGAATAGTGAATAGTGTCCGTACCTGGGTGTGGTATCAACCGGCTGCAACCCATTTACTTTGAAGCCCTACACCCTAAACCCTAAACCCTAGACCCTAAACCCTAAACCCTAAACCCTCAACCCTAAACCCTAAACCCTAAACCCTAAACCTTAACCATGAAGCCTATGCAGACCATGGCAAAGCGGCCCACTGCGAAATCCAACAGAAAACAAGTATTGCCCCTTACAGCCCCTCGTTTGCTATACGATGTCACTATGTCCTGCTACTCTATACTCTATATACAAAATACTACACTATACACGATAAATTATACTAAATACTATATCCTGTAACCAAAAACACTTTACCCGTACCCTTTACCTTATACAATATATACCATATACCGTACACTCTCCGCTATAAAATGCCATGTTAGTCCCACACCATGCTATACTCTACGACGCTAAACCATACACGATACTACATTGTAGCAGAGACCCTGTTCTGATTCTCAACGCCCCGTTCTTGAGGAGGTCTCCAGCTCCAGATTCTTGCTTCCCTTGCGACCCCTAGCACTACCTTAACCTACCAAAACCTACTTTTCTGTAGGGTCCCTATAAGTTCTATATTTATAATAAGACTCTACAAAAATGTAGGGTTTGGTAGTTTGAGGTACACTGCCACCGCAAGGTCTTATTGTGAGGGGTGGATAGACTAAGCCTGAGGTTCTTCGGCGAGGGTTTAGGTGGTAGGGTTTAAAAAGTTTACCCAGGGTTTAGGGTTTAGGGTAGGGGATTGTAGCATGCTTCGTGTTACCTCATACTTATAGTTCTCTGGTTGTTGAATGCAACCTGCGTTATTACAAAGGCTACTGCAATCCGGTGTCTAGGTAGGTTCAGGGTTTCACCGTCTGTATAACAGTCCCTGATGCTTCAGTGATCCTCTCCGTTCGTTAAACCCTGAACCCTAAACCCTTAGTGTGAGAACTTTGAAGTAGACAGGAATGCCCCGATCGAGTCCGCTCTCCGAAAGAATCCTTGACACCTTCATCTACGAGTGGGATCCCGCTAATTAACCTAAACTGAGATGTCCCCAGCAACATGGAAATTCGCCACGTGCAATAGGCATCCTGAGAAGGGATCTGCAACTAATGAGATGTGTAAAGTAGGCCCCTGATTATTGTGCCTCCTTTCCGAACGGGCTTATCAGGGCTCTAGATTATTTACTGGAAAACTCCTGGATCCCTGTAAACCTAGAAACCCCCAAACCCTACCAATCCCGATAAGCCTAAACCGTTCCTGCAGCTGAGGATTGCGATCCTGCGTCCCACAACTTAACCCAGGGCGAGGCCTACGATTCTTGGCTCTCCCCGGTACCGGGGGGTTTAGGGTTTCGGTTCCACAGGTACAGAGTTATTACTTCAAAGGGTTCATACGTCGATACTCTCTCCAGCCTGGCTGTTAGGATTTCAACTCTCCGGGTCGAGCAGTGTGTCGGGTTTGGACTGCAGCTGAGTCTGCGTACTGAGGGCTTTTGGCATCTTACGGTTTAGGGGTTTACCTAAAAGGGGATACCTTATAAACTCGTTAATATCTATTTGGTTAAACCAAAAAAAGGAACTACAATGGAGACTATAGGTAGGGTTTTAGTATCTTAAGGTAGGGTTTCAATGTTGGCTCTTACTTGCATCAGCCAAGGATTGGACTTGTGCTCTCCACTGCGCTGGCGGCAGCCATTTTGCCGATGCCGCGAAGTCGTGCCCTGGGTAAGATGTGGAAGAACGGGTTTAGGGTTTAAGGGGGAGGGGCCCGAGTCAACGGAGGGAGGGGGGTGTCTAAGTTTAAGATTATGGCTCCTGTAGCAGAAGCCTGAATAGCTGCCTTGTTATCATCCTGTTGGGTTCCTTAGTAGAGTATAGCAAGGATATGCTACAATATACCCATATCTAGCCCAAGCCTATCCTCTAAGTATTTCTGTTCCCAGAAGAAGGAAGCTGGGGACCCTGCAGAATAGTCGATGGCCCCGAAAAACAGGTGCTATAACAACCCAAAAACCTTGAGACTGCGGTATAGGGTTTCGGGTAAACCTGCCTTTCTATGTGCCCCGGCAAGCCTGGGTTTCGAGAAGAAGGGCCTCCGTCGGGGCGGTTAGGATGCCTCGGGGAACGCCCCACATGTAACCTGAACCGCGTCGCGTAGTCCAAGTCCCCAACCCAGCTCCACAAGAAAATTGAATAATTACTGTAGGCGGTAATTCCGGGTATGATTCTGCCAGACTGAAGTTCCATTATTAGGCAGTCCTAGCAACTGCAATCACAAACAGTCTTGCGGCGGATTTCCCAGTTTGCCCATGAGCTAGCAAAGGCACCAGCAAGTAGCCTGAGCCTAAACCCTAAACCTAAACCCTAAACCCTAAACCCTAAACCCTAAACCCTAAACCCTAAACCCCACCCCTAAACCCTCAACCCTAAACCCTAAACCCTAAACCTAAACCCTAAGCCCTCCTGCCAGGGCTTCGGCTCGGGGGCTTACGGTATGGGATTTCGGGTTTTGGGGGGCTTTGGGGCATCCGAAACCCCATAGGGCCATGCCCTAAACCCTAAACCCTAAACCCTAAACCCTATGGGGTTTCAACAAAGGCTGCAAACCCTAAACCGTAAACCCTACCTAGACCCCCCAACTACCCTCTAATATACCCTAAATACCCACTATTAAGGAGCGTAAGGGCTCTATTAAAGGGTCCTTGGGGGGTCCTGGTAAACCCTAAACCCTAAACCCTAAACCCTAAACCCTACTAAGGTGTCTCTGCGACTGCCTTACCGAAGATCCGGCCACGTTCTTGGGCTTGGCCATCGTGGCTCTCGGGATGCTGCCCGTCTGACTTCTCGGGTTTTGGGGGGGTTCAGGATGGTTGTGAGAGTATGGTGGGGTTTAGGGTTTAGGGTTCAGGGTTTAGGGTTTAGGGTTTAGGGTTCAGGATGGTTGTGAGAGTATAGTATAGGGGGCCTTAATAATTAC
>CAJNDV010003877.1:0-10137 GCA_905221635.1 Symbiodinium sp. CCMP2456
AGATATATACTCGTCAAACGGGCATTGCAGAAGCCTCTCTCAGAGTTGGCGCCAAATCGCGCGCAGACTAAGCTGCAGCGCGAAAGGCCTCCCTAAAAAAAAAAGCCGCAACAACACTTGCGAATGCTGACGAAGTCCATGCCTCTGCTTTGAGTGTTTGTTCTCGTGGTGCCCGGAACAGCCAACCGATGCCAATCCGGAAGATTTTGGAAGAGCATAACTGACGCATAAGGACAGCCACTCGATGGGCCGCAATGGGTTCAAGAGCACACCATAGTACACCGTACTGCCACTTGATTTTTTTGTGCGATGAGCTCTGACAAGCCCAGCAGGTGTCAAAAATATGTTCATTTCGAGGTTTGCTTGTCCTCCAAGAGTCATCGTGTCCACGTTGCCAGGAGTCCAGCCTGAACGCTTGTCCTACTGCCGTGTTTTAGTTACTGGTCAGGTAGAATCCTGTAAGGACAGCGAGCCATAGGCCCACCTGAGTCTGCCGAGACGGCACAACCGCGAAGATCTGCTTGCGCACTTCGCTGAATCAGTGCCCTTCTTTTGCAGAGCTACCAAATCCTTGAGATTGGTAGCGGAGCTCGATCAGGGCTCAGGCCGCTGTTGGGCCTCCCACAGTGGTCTAATTCGACCTGGGTGTCTTCAACTATTTTCTCGGAGCCTAGGCTCCGACAGGCCGAAGATCCGCATCCTCCGGAAGTTCAAGGGTGTTCGCCGGAGAGCCGAAAGAGGACTTTCGTCTTCGCTGTGCGTGGGACGGCGAGCCTCGACACTGCAAGTCTATACTCGGAGGGCTCGGTTGGCCTTCGAGCGCACACCGCGCCGCAAGCGCCAATTGGCCGCCAATTGTTGGCGCCCGAGATGGTGTCCCAATTGTCTGGGAGAGCGTGGTCGACTACGCAGGACATCGCAGGACATCGACCGCTCGAAGCTTGTGAGAAGGAGTGCTATATTTGCTGGCCTTTCTCCGGGAGAAGTTAGGACGGCTGCCCGTTCCTGACATCGGGGTGCGGCTCGAAAACCTGATCATGAAGCTTCATCGCGCTCCCGGGAACACGATGGCGACATGGGCACGAATCTTCGGCAGCAATATCGATGTCTTCAAGTTGCCTTCTCTCGAGTGAGAGGAGCCGCGGAACTTGGAGGACCGCGTGACAAGGGTCTCCTGCGGCTTCGAGATCTGCACCCTCGACTATTTCCTCGCCGCAGCGTCGCGCCAGCGGAACCATGGAAGAGGAGCCCACGCCGAGACTCAACCTGGGGCCAACGATGAGACGGAGACCCTGAACCCGGACGAGGACGAAGAGGAAGAGGTGATCCGTGATGCAAGCCCCTCTTCCAAAAGGCAGAAACGACGAGCTCGAAGGGACTCCGACTCGGACACCTCTGCAAGGCCCTGAGAGACTTGAAGATGTGGCAGGAGCAGGAAGAATGCTTGCCGGAAGTTCTTCCTCCTGAGGTTCTTGGTTGGGCGAACATCACCCACAAGGAGCGTCTCTCGTGCAAGCTGCGGCAAGCAACAGCTTGAGGATCGATGACGTAGAGAAAGCGCTTCGGTCCAAGGAAGCGAGCTGGTCCATGCCGATCAACAACGACAGAATATTCGACGAGCGCGGGACCCACGTCGACGTTCTTACTGGATGGAAGAGGATGGACACTGGTCTTTGTTGACTGCGGAGTCCTCCGAGCTTGATGACCTGGTCGAGTCTGGAGGTGCCCTGTTTGTTGGCGACCGGCTTTCTATTCAGGTGTACTCCGACCCTGCGATGGCCTCTTTCCAAGCTCAAAGTGACGAGTGGGGGATGTACGATGAGTCTTCGGCATGGAGCAGAAGGCCCGGACTTTTATCCAGGCCCGACAAGCAGTCAAGGCCCGGATCTTGAGTCGTGGCTTCTACTCGCGCAGCCCGTGGAGCAAGGGCGGCACCTTCAAAGGCAAAACAAAGCGCAAAGGAAAGGCAAGGCAAGCCCAAGGGCGCTGCGAGCTCCTCTGCTACCTTCGCCGCGACCGAGGACCAAGGTGGTGGCTTTCTGGGAGCGGCCTTCGGCGACCCTTCCTGCAGTGGGTGTTTTATCTGCGGCGACAAGCGCAGCCTGACTTCTGGTTGCGTCGGAAGTGGTGTGTGGCTCGCTCCGGCAAGGGAGCGAACGGAGGCCATGTGCACTTGGTCGATGCGCAGGTGTTTGCGGTCATGGGCGTTCAGGAAGCTCGCGAGGGCGAGATATGTGCTCGTCCTTCCGCAGGGCGATGGCGATGTCTTCCGGGCTGTCCAGGACGACCTCCGGATCGTGCCGGATCATGAGTTGGCTGGATACGCCGTGGTGGACTCGGGAGCGATTGAGACAGTGGCCTCGCTCCCGCCTCTGGAAGCATTGATGCACATTCGTCATCAAGTTAGGGGTTTTGCTGAACGCGTGGAGGTCACAGATGTTCCTGCAAAGCGTTTCAAGTTCGGAAATGGTGAGCATGCACTCAGGATCGCAAGCCGTCCAGTTCCGAGTGTGATAGCGTCACTTCGGAGGTTGATCGGTTCGTGGCTGTCTTCGTTGCTGACGACCCAGGCCTCGCCATTGATCTGAAGCGTAGTCGGTCGGGCCACCTGCTGATGGATTTGAAAGGTGACTGGATGTCCGCCAGCGCTCGCCTCAACTCCCTGCCTCAACAGATCGCAGTGCAGCCGCATGTCGAGGTAAACTACTTTGGGCCTGCGTATGTCGCGCAACAGGTTTGTGAACCAGTCTGTGATCCTTCTGCGTGCTCCCACAGATTCCTGAACCCCCTGCACAGTGTAATCATGCAGCTCATGTTGTGCAAAGTGGCTCTGATGTGAATGCTCATGGCGAGGCGGCGCCAGAGGCTGAAAGCTTGGTGTCCTTGCCAACAGATTCTGGCCCGGGTGCGCCAATGAATTCCATAGCGGCACTTTTAACGCTTACTTGCGCCCCATTCGACCGGGTATCCCGCAGCAGCTGGTGCTGCGAAGGCGGAGGTGAAGAACAACAGCAAGAAAAAGACATCCACGGCTCCTCCTTTGGACACCCGCTGGATGGAAGGACCGGATCCTAGGGATCCTCGATGCAAGGGGCTGCCGCGCAACGCCGTGCAATGGAGCAGGTGGTTTTGATCCTCCGGGAGCGCAGCTAGCTCGTGGACGGCCTGCCAACGATGCAAGATTCGGCTCAGCTACATGCCGAGGCTTCTTTGTCCTGCGAATCTAATCCAGATCGAACTTGTGAAGGGACCCAAAAGAAGCCTAGAAGTGGTAGTAGAGAGGGTATTCCGGATCATCTGCTCACTCGACGCCAGCTTCACGCCCTTTTCCCAAGGAAATACATCTCCACGTCCATGGACGCGCCAGAACTGTCGAACCTCACCTTGACTCGTGACATCTCGTGACTGTGTCTGCGTGATCCAGATCAACCGGGAACCTTGGCTCTGGCTGAGAGCTTACTGGGAAAGGAGAAGGAGGTGTCGGATCAATTTCAGATATCTCTTCGCTCAAATTCCAAGACGTTGACCTCCTGCTACTTCCTTCGGGAACGAGCTCTCGGGTCCTCGAGGGACATGAACCACAACCCATCGAAACTGCGAGTTCCTCATCACCTCCTGGGCCTTGACATAGCCACTATGAGTTCCCAGGTCACAGCCCTCATAGAAACCAGCATGTTCTGCCTGAGGGCCTGCATCTTACATCGCAGCTTCGCAGACTTGGTTCCGGGCCGAAGTCTCCGCAGCCGAAGCGATCTCCTTGTGCACAGGGTACTCCGCATCCGGGGCATTCCCGAATATCTCCTGGTGAACCTTGGTGACATCCGTGCTCAAAGGTCCTGCCTTGCGGCTCATGTCGTTGACACCACTGTGCTTCAGACTTCGAAATCACAGGAGCTCAACAAGTTCATGGATTCCGTGAGACAGCTGCGCTGGAGGTTTGGGCGCCCGTCCAATCGCATGTTGATCAAAAGCCTTGAAGCCAGGAGTGCAGACCGTAAGGTGGTCGCAACAAGTCCGTAGAAGAGGAAAACCACACACGTGTTGTTTGGAAGCCTGCTCCTACAGATATTTCACGGATTGCTTGCCTGACCACACCGCCCCGGCTAACAATAAGCATTCAGGGTGTATGAAGATAGCTCGCGCGGTGCAGAGTTCTTCTTTCGAGCTTGTGCCAAAGAGCGCGTTCGCGCAGCGGTCGCGGCCACAGCAAAAAAGGTGGTCGCAGGCTGGCCAACTCCGGTGTGATGAATGTCTAGACGGGAGAATTAAGCTTCCCAGCCCTGCGGTCAATCTGAAGCGAAGTGACTGACCTTGGGTGTCTCCAGGTCGACGGCTTTGACTTCCGCTACCGGAACCACTACCGCCACTTTGTCCTCATGGTTGATGAGGCCTTTGGGTATGCTGTTGTCAAAGAGGAAGCGCGCAACCTGAGCTCCCAGGGAACTCCCTGGAGCTCCTCGACATTGTTGGGGAAACATGGTTTCGGTACTTCGGGTTCCCCGAGGTGATCAAGATCGACCTGGAGGGCGCTCATCATGGATAACTTTTCCGTGAAGAAGGCCATCAGAAGGGCGTTGAGCTGGTCGCGGCACCTGCCGAACATCGCGAAAGCATTTCTGAGGTTGAAAGAAACATTGGCATTCTCCGCGATCCCGGATGGAAAACTTCCTTAGAGGATGCCCCTCTACTCCCAAGCAGGCGGCATGACAATGACAGCGGCTCACAACAGCTTGGCGAAGGTTCATGGGCCATGGGTTTTCACCACGTCAGTGGGCTTTGGGGCAGCAATAAGCTCCTGCATTCCGGATGAAGGAGGCACCTCATGATGAAATCTCAGCTGCCAGCCCCTCGACTCCCTGGAGCAGGCAGTCTCTTCGACTAGAGGCTGAACAGGCTTTTTTGGACCACCGATGTCGGGAGGCAGCGACCCGCGCGAAGAATGCCCGACCTCGAGCTGCGACGCAGTTCTTGCCAGGCGATTTGGGTTTTCTTTCGTCGATATCGTCACCCGGCTGACTTGGTGGCCAACCGCAACACCGACCACCCCAGGACGAAGATGGCTTGGCCCTGCGAGGGTCCTTGCCTGCGAAAAGAAAAGCCGACCAAGGGCGCTGTCGACCTTCGGCCTATGTCTGGGCAGTCTCTGGCGGCCGGATCAAGAAGTTTCACATGCTCCGGTGCGTGTCCGAACAAGAAAGATCGATCGCCGAGGCAACTGCCCAGGACCTTCACTTCGTTGCAGCAGCTGATGGGGGCTCCCTCCGAAGCGGCGATGGGGCGATGCGGCGAGCTCCAACCCGGCTTCCTCCTCGCGAGCCGGGAGAACAAGCGTAACAAGCGGAACCTCGACATGTGCGTGAGGCGGTGTCCGATGATGAGATGATTCCTCATGAGGCGGACTCTGAACGGAACCGACAGGAACCCGACTCCTCTCGGAAGCGAGAACGCGACCAAGATCAACGGGTGGCTTCTCCATGATGTAACGTACTTGCCCGCTGGGCAACCTCTACCTCCTCGAGATCCTACGACGACAGGCCAAAGAGCGACAAGGGAGACCCTGGCATGTGCAACAGGAGGACCAAAATCTTATGATCGAGGACGCCCCAGCGCTGGAGGACACCCTCTTTTCGACTGTCATTGACATTCCTGCTGATGCCAAGGCTTGGAAGAAGATCCTCGTTAAATCCGGCCAAGTTGCTGGCCAAGAGTGTTCAGAAGGGGTGGAAATTTCGTACCACAAGTTCAAAAAAAGGGCATGGACATGGCCAAGGCTGCGGAGAATCAGTCATGGGTCGGAAGCAATGTTGCCCGGGCCGTGAACATCCAAGTTCCTGCTGACGAGGCCTTGAAGATGCGGTGGGTGTACACCTTCAAGTCCGTGCCGGAGGATGCCGCCAAGATGAAGGCCAAGCAGGGTTATTGTGGTTTTGGGATTTTCTGATCCTTCGCTCCTGGAAAGGGACATGTCAAGCCCAGCGCTGACGAGGACGTCCAAGATGCTCCTCCTCAACCATGCCGTGGCTAAGCGTTGGCGCATCATGGCTGGGGACGTTCGCGTTGCAAGATCGAGTGCACCCGCTATACACTCTACCTGACTCTACCTGAGCTTGCGGCAGCCCTTGGAATTCCGGTGACCCAGATGTCGGGCTTCTGGGATCGGCGTATGGATTGACATCGGCGCCTCGTGAGTGGTACGTCGACTTGAGTTCCACTCTCCGGAAGCTTGGCGCTCGAGTTTGCAAGACAGATCCGTGTTTTTGGCGACTTATCTCTGCCGATGGAGAAGTTCTGGCAGTGTTGGGCATCCACGTGGACGATATCATCCTCGCTGGAGATGAGAACCGCAAGGGGTGGATTGAGTTTGTCCACCGGCTGCATGAGTCCTACCAGTGGGCTCTTTGGGAGGCAGATCAATTCACTCATTGTGGAATTGGAACCCAATAGCTCTTTGATGATTCCACGAAGACTACTGTGCCAACATCTCTCAGATTGAGGCCAGGGCAAAGGGGGACGATGGACCACTCCGAGAAGAAGAAATTTCTCAACTTCGGAGCTGTGCATGGAGCTATCCAATGGCGGGCGACGCAGTCGGCACCACATCATGCTGCCAAGCTGAGCTACTTGCAGTTTCATCTGGTGACCAAGGACTATGACTACACCAACATCGAGCTCACAAGCAAGTTGGTCAAGGAGGGACATGCATGCCGAAACTTGAACGTGAACCTGCATCAGTTGGCCACCCTCCTCAGCGATTGGTGATCACTGGATGGTCTGATGCTGCCCTGTCGAACCGTCCAGATGGATCGTCGACCGGAGGCCACATTCATGGTTTGATGAGGCCTGAAGATGTGGAACGAGGACTCGGGAAGGTCAACATGGTCGGATGGAAGAGTGGTCGCTTGCAAAAGGTTGCCGGGGGACGATGGACCACTCCGAGAAGAAGAAATTTCTCAACTTCGGAGCTGTGCATGGAGCTATCCAATGGCGGGCGACGCAGTCGGCACCACATCATGCTGCCAAGCTGAGCTACTTGCAGTTTCATCTGGTGACCAAGGACTACACCAACATCGAGCTCACAAGCAAGTTGGTCAAGGAGGGACATGCATGCCGAAACTTGAACGTGAACCTGCATCAGTTGGCCACCATCCTCAGCGAGTGGTGATCACTGGATGGTCTGATGCTGCCCTGTCGAACCGTCCAGATGGATCGTTGAGCGGAGGCCTTCATGGTTTGATGAGGCCTGAAGATGTGGAACGAGGACTCGGGAAGGTCAACATGGTCGGATGGAAGAGTGGTCGCTTGCAAAAGGTTGCCGGATCGTCGTTGGCAGCAGAAACTCAAGCCTCAGTAGACTTGGAACAGCAGATCATGTTCGCTCGACTGACCTGGTCGGAGCTCTTGGGGAACGAGGTGAACCTGCAGAACACAACTCCCCAAATCTCCAAGATCCCTTCTGGCTACAGCATCAAGGACAAGTACACTGCATTGGAGATGCCGGCATTGTTTCAGCCCGTGCAAGAGCAAGGTACTGTATTGCAGCTGGTGGACTCAGACCACCAGCTTGCGGACGGGCTGACCAAGATTCAGAAACACGATGTGCTTCGGAAGATCCTGACCCAAGGGATTGCGGCTGGACGGTTCACTTTTTTTTTGCAAAGAACCGAAAAGCGCTTCTCGGGCTGAAGGCTGACCTGGCATAGCGCCATGCTCGAGCTCTTTACGGCCAAAGTTTTGGCGGCATGTCAAAGGTGTGTCCATTTCGAGGTTTGTTTGTCGTCCAAGTACTATTATTATTATTATTATCATCATCATCATCATCTATCTGACTAGAGACCCCGATCCACAAAGCGGTATGTTAGAGAAAGCTCTCCAGTTTCGTTGCCTTCAGAAAGGTTTTGAATGTTTTGAAGATAGGCTGGCATCAAAGGTTTGTTGCTCGGGAGCATGCTGTTGCCACAGTAGACGCGGATGTCATATACAGCGTTGCCTCAAATCGATGTCTCGGCAATTTTCGTGCTGCGAGTTCCTTTTCATGAGAACCCCATGGCCTCCATGATGTTCAACAGAGCTTCCCCTCATCCATGCGTGAGCGTGGTCAGTGAATCCCATGCCATTGCCGCGTGACTTGCGAATGCTGCGCTTGCTGAAGCGAGGTGCAGTACGTGCACCGCTGACAAAAACCCCACCGTCCACAGTGAAGCGTGAGCTGAGACACTTGAACTTGGATTTAGAATTTAAACAAATCCCCTTCGCCCTTGAGCTTCGACCGTCCGGAAAAGGGTTCTTCTGCCCTTCTCCCTCCTTCGTTTCATCCGACTCGCTGCCTCGCCTCGATGTTTGCGGCTTTGAGCCCTGGCCATCCTGGCCTGCGGCCACCAGGGCAGGGCGTCGCCGACGGAGTGATCTCAACGGCTGAAATCCTGGAGGTGAAGCGTCCACAGATTCGTTTGAGAAGGAGCCACGGAGACAACACAAGAGTATTCAGCATTTACATCATCATGCTATGCGTTACTGAGCTTGATCAGTTATGTTTGGTATAGGACGCAACGGCAACCGACCGTCCGCTCAGCCATCGGCTCTCAGGACGGTCGGTCGTTCTTCTTGCTTGCTTGACTTGTGTTTTCAGGTATCCGCCCGTCTCTGTGAGCCATGGCTTCTCCTTCGTCTTCGAGATCTGACAGGTCACGGTCCCCGTGCCGTCCGGCNNGCGCATCAGGACCGCCTTCGTGTCTTGGGTGATTGTCCCACCTCTCCGTCCGTGAGGACCGGAGCTGGTGGACAGTCCTTTGCCAGGCGCGCCCGTGGCCCCTGGTATGCTCCGTCCGTTGCTGTCGCGCCAGACCACGACTCCAACGACGAACCTTTTTGGTCCGCGGCTCAGGCTTCCTAGCCCCGACCGGTTGTTTTCGTTCTGACCCTTAGGTCCGACGATTACCCCGAGCACAACGCGAGGTGCCCCTGGCTATCCGTTGTTGCCCTTGCATTTTTCCCTGGCTGCAGGTACCACCACTCCGCCTTGTGCGAGTGCGCGATCTCCTGCCGGTCCGACCGAGGACCGCTTTGCCTTTATTGCTTGGCTGTGCTGTGCTCTGCCGGCGGTCTTGGTTGCTTCAACTTTGACTGTCCGTCCGCAGCTGCCTTTCCCAAGCACTTTCAGCGATCTTTGCCTTCCTCCGATTCTCTGCTGAATCATGGCCACTGGTCCGGCTCCTACGGCAGCGGCTCCGTCGACAGGCTCCGCGCCGTCCGCTGTGCCGTCGACTGCCGCTCCGTGCCCTGGGCACGCCGCTCTTCCGCCGGTTTCCGATGTGCTGGCAGAGCTCCTCACATTCCCCGATGAGACNNACGCTGTGGCCCGCCCTCCGCGACCTCACGCCCGAAGAGCTCATGCGCTTTCACGATTTGATCGGGTCCGCTTTCGCCGACCGTCTGGGCCTCACGCCCCTGAGGTTTCAGAATCCGCCTCCGGACATCGACATGGACCAGGCCGCCCCAGAGCAGCACCCGGTCCCGCCCGTTGTCCCGGACGTGAACATGACCGGCCCGCCCGGCGGCAACACCTCCGACCTTTTGGACTTGGGGGACGATGGCCCGCCCGCTCCGACCACAGTTCCGGACGTGGCCCCGCCCGAGGTCACCCGCAGATCCGGCTACGTGGAGGGTGGTCCGCTGCCCAACCTCGGCAATCAGGATCATTGGAATCCTGCCTGGCTCCGTCAGCTGGACCCGTCCGACTTGGAGCCCGACAGCTACGACTGGATCGACGTCAGCCCGCCCCTTCCGCGAGCCATGGCGGAGCACGGTCCGTGGTCAAACCGTGAGGGCTGGAAAATCCGTGTGTGTTCGCAGTTTCCGCTCTCACCGCAGACCATCCGCCGTCCGCATTACTGGCCCTTTGCGGATTTGTTTTGCATCCGCCCGGCCGACCACCCGAGCTGGCTCGAGCGTCAGATGCCGCCACAGCCCGTGGGCCATCTCCCTCGTCCGTGGCTATTGCTCCCACGTTTGTGACCGTCACGCCTCCAATACGCATGGGTTCCGGTGCGTTGGCCTATGCCTCCGTCCGGTGATGTATGGAGAGCGTGCTCCGCACGAACAGCATACG
Organism: Symbiodinium sp. CCMP2456; assembly: GCA_905221635.1. NCBI lineage: Eukaryota > Dinophyceae > Suessiales > Symbiodiniaceae > Symbiodinium > Symbiodinium sp. CCMP2456. Next base: position 10,106 of record CAJNDV010003877.1, read on the forward strand.
TGCATTAACTGTTTGAAGGGGCACTGACCCCC
>CAJNDV010003878.1:0-10136 GCA_905221635.1 Symbiodinium sp. CCMP2456
AGGGTTAAGGGTTTAGGGTTCAAGGCTTGTTAAAGGATTTAGTTTTAGTTACCATGATAGGGATCTATAGTAAATAGTAACTTAAATTAAATCCATTAACAAGAACCCAGGCCACTGAACCATGGTGGGGGCGATGATGGCGGCCCGGGCGGCGAGCCGTTCGTGCCTTCGAGTCCCAAGCGTTGACGGTTTCGGTTATATATAGGACTTTGGGGCTTTAGGGTTTTTGGGTTTTAGGGTGCAGGGTTTAGGGTTCAAGGGCTTTGGGTTTTGGGTTCAGGGTGTAGGGTTGCGCACGGTCTAATTAGGTGTTTAGGATGTAGGGTTCACTTGCCGAGTGGCATAGAGCTTTCTTGGAGTGGCGAAGAATGCGCGACAGTTGTTGGATGACATCTACACCAGGAGCGTGACATCATCGCGTCGCATGCGACGCTACATGGGACCTGGAGGGAGGTCCGCACGATTTCATGGGTCGAAATGAGTGTGAAGCTGCACTGCTTCTCTCGGGAGCCGCGGAGCCTGATCTTGATCAGACAGGCTGGAGCAGATCAGAAACCTCAGCTCGAGCTTCCCACCATCTCTCAGCGGACAGCACGGGGTCTGTCAGCTCCTCAAGTCATGCCCGAAGTGGACGTATCCCGCACCCAATGCCAATCGCCCGCCAAGGTCGTCGGGGCTTTACGCGTCTCAGCGATGCGGACCTGTCGACGACTCAATTCACACCTGAGCTGTATCCTGCAATCGACGCCGACTGAGCCGGGGGCGGGTACACGCAGCAGGCGGATGAGCCCTGGTCCCCCTTCGTTCAGGAACAACATGGCAAGGAAGCAGAAAAGGCTGTTGCAGCGTCTTGGGCCTGGCTCGGGATGCAAACACAAAAGGTTTCCGCGAGACTTGACAGCAAATAAACTGATTATGCATGAAGAACAGCTTCATTCCTTCTTGTGTAAAGAACAGCTTGTTACTGTTTTCCTCAACAGACAACGAGGAAAAGCAAATCCTTCGAGGACACCGTTGCTTTATCAGCCACAAAACTTTGCCGCCGACGGTTGTCAAGCACGCCAAGCAAAACAGATGATGTCTTGGATAAGTTGGAAACCGAGCTGGATCTTCTCGCCTACGTGGCACGAGCAACGTGTCTGGATGATCGGTCGAGAGAGTATTCCCAGGTCGTGAGTGAAAACTCGAACAAGCAGTGGCTGCAGCTTGCCGGACAGAAGCCCGAGATGACACTGCCGTCAGGTCCGTTGACGCTGACTGCCAGCCCCAGCAAGAAGAACCACGAAGAGGAGACCATCCCCAGCTACAGTTCGAACCGCTTACCCGCAGGCCTCAGCATCGCGAAGAGCTGCATGGATGAAGAGGCGCAGGGCATGTTGGACAGCATGTAGTGTGAAAAACCTGACTTTCCTGGGCCGGTTCTTACAACAAGCGCTGGACAACAGAGGTTTTACAAACAGGCGTTTCGTGATTCACGGTGGGGGCGGCTTCTGTAGAACATAGCAGCAACAAGCTGGTCATCGAAAGCGTATGCACACATAAGAAAGTGCTAGAGCTGTCGCAGCACGAGCGTCTTCGAAGTCAGTTGTTGTGTTTCATTTTTGCGAGAAAGTTCATAAGGTTTACATCCGCTGCTCGACATGTGCACGGATGCTTTGTCCCCTCAGTCTTTCATATTCATGTAGTTCTGCCTGTACGGTTTCGTATGTGTGATTACAGTCTTGTTTTGCTTGTCCCTTTGACCGCCGCTTTGAGACAAAGAGCTGTGCTCGGCGCTTTTAGCCTTTTAGCATTCTTTCCTTGTCGGGAGCCTGTTCCGAAGTGAGCGATTAAATCAAGTTCATTGGATTTCTGTAAACAGGTGCCAGCACAATTTCCTAGCTGCTTGCGAGGTGTTTGCATCCGGACACAAGTTGAAAAACTGCATGCACTTAATTAAACTGATTCGTGCATGAGCTTGCTATTGAAACGAAAGGCCGTGGCAGAGACTGCTGCAAACAAATCTGTGCGCATAAACGCTCATTCAGGAAATGATAAGTTTGAAGCGCGACTGCGATCAAAATTGCTTAGGGAATTGGCATTGTCATTAGCATGATCATTCATGAACATAGAATCACTCTGATGACGGTATGCTGGTGCCAATCTACATCTATTGTGCATACGCAGACCTATGCCTGTGTGCGCGTGTGCATATAAATGTTTATACAGTATAGCAAAAGGTGGGGTCATACTTTGTGATATACATGCGCCGCATACTTCCTTGCCGCTCAAGTTGCATACATCCTGCCAGTTGAGGCCGGATGGGGTACATCGGTTCAGGCGTGGGAGGGCCCAGTGCTCCCGTGCACAAGGCACCAGGGACCACGTGGCCCAAAGCCCCGCCAGCGGCTGTGCCACGGCAATGGCCAAGTGGCGACTTGATCGAAAAATGGCTGTAGGCTGTGTTGTCTTTGATGCAAGCCCTTGTTTTGAACCATGACCCTGCAAGGGGGACTGGCTATTGTAAGGAGATCCTTGCCAACGGCCGGCTCAAAGACCCGAGCGGCCTGGCCCCAAAAAACGTGGGCAAAGTCCGCATGCTGGCTAGCCAGCGGCTCAACTGTCAGCGCGAGTGTTGCGAGCTAATAATTATCGGAGCCCACAGCGCTGCCGTGAGGCACGGACGGGGCAATTACGGCCTTGTGCCGAGACGGCACTGTGGTGACTTGGGGCAATGTCGCGGGTCCCGACATAGCCCGAGTCTTAAAAGTCTGTGCCACAGCGCATACTCATTGACTTACGATTTTGTACACTCTACGGTTCTGGAACCTCTTTTTTGGGACTGCACTACATCACGTCACATTGCCTTGCTTGTCTTCACTGTAGCAACATTGCTATATCTAATGCTATTCTCAGAGATGTTGTGTGACAACAAACTGCCATGTGACCTTTCCATTCTTTGTTCTGCGTAGAAAACAAAAGGAACTTTTGTCACCAGGTACAGCACCATTCTATATCGTAGAAGTGATATTGGACGCTCTGATGGCAAACTAGGCGATGACATAGTGTGCGCTGCCTTGAGTTTGCAGTTGTCAAAGGGCACTCCTTTCGGACCCTTGCCCCGTCCCGCAGACATGCTATCGACGGTTTGTTTCGCTCGACGGTTTCTAAAACAGGCATAGACGCGCAGGGTCAATGTCGGGACAAAGCTTGCGTGCGGATAGACTTGTGTGCCACTTGCGCGCTGCTGTTGAGCCTGCTGCGTGTAACGGTGCAGGTGGCCTTGATGCAATCGTGTTTCAGTGACGGTCCCGGCCTCGTGCCAGCCAATTCAATATACCAGCGACGCACACATCTCGACACAACACAAGTTCCTCCAACGGGCCTTGGATATGCTTCGTGTTAGCTCTACACGCTCATGGATTTTCGGCTTGGGGTGTGGACAAATCTGATTTCAGGGTGTAAGCCCGTCATCTTGAAGCCATTGCACCCTGAAGCCTTCGAATCCTAATTTCGGTTGAGCAGTAAACCCCAAAAGCGAAACCCCAAACTGCCCTAAACCCTCAACCCGAAACCCTACACTGCCCCAAACCCGAAGCCCCAAACTGCCCTAAATTCTCAAACAACTCCTAAACCCCAAAGCCAAGCCTTACATCTCAACTCATGTTTGGGCCCTAACCCCCGTAAATTCCGACCTAGGCGAAGAAGCTCTACAGCTCCGAAAATCCGAAGCCTAAAGCCACGGTTTAGGGGTTTATTAAGGGTTTAGAGGTTTAGGGGCTTGGGGTTTAGGGGCTCAGCCTTAAATTAAACACCAAACCTTGGCCAAACCTGTTTGTGCCCTGCTACCTGCTACCTTACACAAGCCCACGAACCCAATCCTCAAATCTTGAAAAACCCTCAAAGCTTAACCACTTAACCCTAAACCCTGAACCCTGAACCCTAAACCCTGAACACTAATCCCTGAACCCTATGGAGAAGTTCCACCAACCCTAAACCCATGGTGGAACCTAATAGGGTAAAACATAAGTAACATACAGGTGGACCCCGAAACCTCAAATACGTGCTACATCACCCTGATATTGATAGAACCTGGTCCTGCGAAGCCTGCAAACCCTTATAATCCCTTCCACAAACGTTTGAACTCATATACGGGCCTAGATACACAGCAGCGCTATTCCTCGGGTTCCTCGTCACAAGTCTACTACACAATCCCTGAAGTCCGAGTCTGATCATTCAGGCCCGTATACTAAAAAAACCCAAAACCCTAAAACCTAAACCCTAGAACCCAAAACCTTTTGTAAAATGCTAAGCTGCGAACTCAGGACCAGGATGACCAGGTAAACTGGGAGGAGCTCGGTTTGGGCTTTAGTAGGGTTCCTCTGAACGGATCCATAAGGGTGCTATAAGGGATCTATTCGGGCTTTTGGGGTTTGGACTTAAACCCCAAGCCCTGACCCTGAGCCGAAATTTGGGAGGTTTTAGGGTTCAGCTCTCATTCTTCCTGGGATCTCCCCGTAGCACTGTGCCCTGTTCAATTCGGGATCTCCGTACTAGAGCTGCGTACAATTATTCTGTAGGTGCCCGGTACTCTCAACACAGAAGGGACACAAGGAAACCGAGCTTCATGCACTGCACCAAACAACCCTCCGGGCAGGACAACACTGCAATTCAGGTTTCATCGACCCGATACCCAGACTCCGACACTAAAACTGAAGCATGGTTTAGGGTTTGCGGGTTTAGGGTTTAGGGTTTAGGGGCACCAATACAGTTTTATAGACGCTAAGCCTCAAACCTAAAACTCTTATAGATCCTAATCTCCCAACCCCCAAAAGCATCTACCTAGACTGCATCTTCAAGACAAACCCTATCCCACTTAAAGATCGTACTTGGAGGATCATGGAACATAGTAAGGTTATGAGTGTCATTGGGGTTACAAGTGGCTATAAGTATACTTACCTTACTTGTAGCCTTGGTTTCTAAGTCCCATGATCCTTCGAGTACAGCCCTCACAGAAACCCTTCGCAGCTGAAGCGGCACCAAAGTACGAAAACAGCACAAGGGTTTAGGGTTTAGGGTTTAGGGTCCCTAAACCCTAAACACGGTTTAGGGTTTAGGGCAAGAAAACAGGAGCGAATGGCTGCAGCGCTGGAGGTTGCTCGCAAGGACCCTCGAAACATTTCCAAGTTACCTGTATATTCGGGCTTCTTTAGGGGTTTCTTGAAGGGTTCCTTTGAGGATGTTCAGCGTGACCGCCTTTAGGGTTCAGATTGTGTTAACTTCATCTTGAACTGTCACGTGCTACTTAATTGTTGGTGCTGTTGTTGCATAGAGCTCAAGACCTTGTGCTGGATTTGGCCTTCGGGCGCCTATGAACTAACTCCACCATAGACCTCCAAAGCACTAAACCTTCGAAGACCTTTGCCAAGAGCTGACCATTCATTCCGGGAGCCCTGCAGTACAGCGGCTACTCGAAGTTCCATGACAGCCTCTTGTCTGCGCCTAACCAACCGAGCAGGTCGCGCCGGTTTTGGGGCTGCGTAGTTTTGGGGCTCTTGGGCTTTAGGGTTTAGGGTTTAGAAATTTAGAAACCCTAAGCCCTAAACCCTAAGCCATAGCGGTTTAGGGTTGGGTGGTTTGGTGCTAGGCTTTTGAACAGCGGTCGGGCCAGGTGTGCGTTGGAACCAACTCTTAGGACTCCTACTGTTGATGATAAAAATCCAACACTACCTTGAGGACCCTATGTAAACTATGGGAATTGTGGTATATGGCTTATTATCGGAAATTATATCATCAACCGTAGTAAAGGGGGCCTCAGTCAAACAACGCAATGACGAGTGAATGCAGAGTGCTGCTGAATTTAACCTACTCTCCTGAAAAGGTTTTCATCTTAGCATACCGTTTGAAGCCTCATCTCGGGGACTCTCGTCCTCTGCAATCCCCTAAGCCCTAAACCCAAAAGCCACGCATTTTTTCGGATTTGGTCTTACTTGGGATTGTAGCTTCGATGTTTGGTTTGAGCTGGAGACTGGGTGACATCACATCAGCTGGCTAGAACAAGACATTGAGGCTACCCGCCCTTGTTTGCTGAACTCTGGGACAAGTACGACCCGGACCACCTGGGCGAGATCAGCATCCTCCTCAGTCGTTGGCAGCTCAACAGCTAAACTCCCTGCACAATCCTGTTGTTAAAAGCCTGAACCTACTTGGAAGTTCATGGGTAGTTCTCAGTGGGGTCATAAGTAGGGTAGTTGTATGTATAAAACATATTGAAAATCTTATAAAAACAGGGTGCTCCAGGCGGTCCATTTTTGGAGGTGTAGGGACTTGGACCTGGGTGCTGCTTGTTGGATCATGGGATTTAGTACGTGTTATGAGTACTGTAAGTGGGGTTTTAAAAAAGTAGGTATAGGTATAGTTACCTTAGTAACGACCCTGGTTACGAAGTCCCATGATCCTGTCAGTAACCCTAATACTCCCCATTCTTATAGAACCCTTATAGATGCTTGTACCCTTGGCATCAAAATAGCCCAAAAGCCTCATGTAAGGCTTTGGGGCTCAAAAGCCTCAAAAAATGAGTCCTTGGAGGGTAAGGGTAAAGCTTTTAACCCCTAGGTACTACGCCGCATGACCCTTTTTTTAAGTGAAGGCTCCGAAGTTCTGGGGCTTGATGACCGGGCCAACGGGGCAGCTGTATATCTTGGCGGTGGGTGTAACACTTAGGAAGCTTATGGTTTAGGGATTTGTTCAGATTCAATACAAAATGGAAGCCTGAACAATTTAAAACATACACCCATGATGCTGGGGTTCCTCATTTGCAGCAGGTTAATACCCCAAGCTCTACTATCGTTGCTGCGGCCACTATAGCATAGAGCCCTTTCAGTAACCCGTCGACCCTTGAAGTAATCTTTGGAGAACCCTTAAAGAAGCCTTCACAAGGCCCCTTTGTTCGAGTCTGTCTTGAGGGAGAGAGTCAGGTGTTAGGATGGCAGGTGTAGAGTTTCAGGCGGTTTGGGGTTTAGGGCTTTAGGGCTTGGGTTGTGGGGCTCTAGGGTTTTAGGGGTTCATGTATTTCATGTGCACCGCCATCTGGGAATTAGGTCCCCCAAGAGTATGACTAGAATGATCTTTTTGGAGTATCTTTCGCACTTGTGGTTGTCCTGCAGCGGGTTAGGGGAAACCCCTAAACCCTAAACTTAGGGTCCTTAAGGACCTTCAAACCCCGGCCATCCGAACAGCCCATTCCTGGCATAGTCTCATCACCGATCTCCATAATACCCGACCCCAGCTGCGAAGCCCTAACCCCTAACCCCGAACCCTGAACCCTAAACCCTAAAGCCCTAAAGCCCAAAACCCCTAAGCCCTCAGACCCTTGAAGATCCCTTGAAAGCAACCCTTCTAGATCCCTTTTACAAAGGAGCCCCTACGGTTGAGGATATAAATCCTGCATTACCCATAATCAGGAATATACGAATTATTCCCACAGTTTAGGGTCCTTGAGTTATTCCAGGTTTTATATCATCAACCGTAGGACACTTTAAGGGAACCCTAAACCCTACAACCCGGCCCTAATAGCCTACAGCTCGAAGCATGGCTTCGGGCTGTGGGTGTTAGAGTGTTTAGGGTTTAGGGTTTAGGGTTTAGGGTTTAGGGTTTAGGGTTTAGGGTTTAGGGTTTAGGTTGTTAGAGTCATGGATGAGCAAGGCCTCAGGCGGCTTAGGCTTTAATATAGGTGCCTTATTGATTACCTATACTATTTTTTTTTTTGGGGGGGGCTCCTTATTATAGTTATAGTATACAATACTCAAAACCCTATTCTAATTATTAAGGCCCCTACATTCGGGAAATCCTTTATCCAACTACGGTGTCTTGCTTAAGGGCGACGGATTGTCCTCAGAATGCGGCTCATACTCTCCAACACCTAGTTTCAATCATTGGGCACACTCACTTGCAGCATTTTTCGACAGTTTGCACGTTTACCCTTTTATGGTGTGGCGAAGTAAAATCGTATAGATCTTCACGATCGTCCGTGGCGACGTCCATAACGGGCTTGTAGATTTGCAGAGCACTACTAACTGTGGGCCCATACCATTGGCGACCCCCACCTGTGTTATTACAGGGCATCTTGCACATTCGAAGCGAGGCTTTCTGCATGATGGCACTGAAAAGAGAAGTAGGATTGGTACTTGGAAGTGAGTACCGAATCGATAAAGCCGTAAACGAGCATCCAATTCCAGAATGTTGGCCTTTCTTGAACCCTATGTTTCCAAGGACCTTATAGTTAGGGCCCTAGACCAGACCCCTTAAGGACCCAAGAATAAGGTCCCTGGAATCATAGGGGAACAGATCTTCATGACTTGGGTGTGGCATTTTTTTTTCAGAAGGAGACCAAATTCTAAGTTATGCTTTCACAGGGTCACCAAACAGCACCGAAACCTTACTTAAACACTGGGTGCAACCCTTGAAAGCTCGATAGAAACTGGAAATTTACGAAATTGCCAGCTCGCAGGCGCCCAGCAAGCGAAGTGCTTCGCGGATGACATGGTGGCTGCCGGCTGGAAGGATCCTTTCAACAGTTGTTGAACGGGTGTTTGGGAGGGTGTTCTATGTATGGTTGAACACGGGTGAGACAGTCTCTTAAGGAGGTGATTCTGGCGGGGCTTTCGACGGGCTATTCTTGTAAGGTAGGACCGTTTATTTCCAGCTTTATGTATTACATGCATCCACAGCAATTATCCCTTGGGAAGAGGAGTGTCCTCTCCGTACCTGTACTATTGCCCTACCCGGCCTTAACTTTCACGTCGACACTAAATCCGGCAGCCTCAAGTCCCACAAAGATACCATCATAGGAGAATCTGCTTAAAGGATCATGGGACTTAGTAAGTAGGGTTGTAACTAAGGTAGCTATACTTATAACCCCAACTAAGGGACTTATAACCTTACTTACTAAGTCCCATGATCCTCCAAGTATAAGCAACACCCTAAACCCTAAAACCCTCCCTTTCACAATGCAAAGGACTGGGAACCGACGGCGCGGGATCTGCGTCTCTGGCAGCAGATCACGGACGAGCTTCTCGTCCTAAGGGTCCTACGGCTTTGCTTCGGGGTTAGTATAGTGCAGTACACTCAAGTGTAAAGTATAGTACAGCACACTAAAGTATGATGAAGTACAGTACAGTATAGCCAATACAGTGTAGCAAAGTATAGAAGAGTCCAGCACAACTAATCCAAGAGGGTCCGTCGGCACCACTTACGCGCTTCCCAGGAACGCCCGTCAGGTTGCAAGGAAGGCCTAAAGGATCCTGAACTGGTCCCTTAAACCCTAAACCCGAACCTGAACATAAACCATCTAAATGGTTGAGCCACATGAAAAACCCTAAACCCTTAGGCGCTACACCCTAAACCCAAGCTCAAACCCTAAACCCTAAAGCCCTAAAGCCCTGAAGCCCTAAACCCAAAACCCTAAAGCCCTAAAGCCCTAAAACCCCAAGGCCCTAAAACCCTAAACCCCTAAAGCCCTAAGCCCTAAACCCCTAAAGCCCAAAACCCGAAAGCTCCAGGTTCGGAGGCATCTCGCTGGAGCAGTTCGCCGAAGCCTCTGAGAACGAGGGCTTCGCTGTTTGAGCCCCAGCCCGGCTGCCCGCAAACACGTGCTTCAGTCTAGGTCTCCAGGACATTATGTGGGTGTGTGTATGTGGAGATAGATACATATATGCATAATTAATGTATATATATATATATATCTGTAAATGTGTGTATGTATGTATGTATGTATGTATGTATGTATGTATGTATGTATGTATGTGTGTGTATATGTTTCAGTACGGTTGTAGGAAAGCCTTCAATGCGCTATCGGCTTGTGAAGCATATGATTCAGGGTTGCGGGTTGAAGGTGTTGTATTCAGAGCCCAGGAATATGCCCCCCTGCCCTGCCCTGCCCTGTGCCCTGCCCTGCCCTGCCCTGTGCCCTGCCCTGCCCTGCCCTGTGCCCTGTGCCCTGCCCTGCCCTGTGCCCTGCCCTGCCCTGCCCTGCCCTGTGCCCTGTGCCCTGTGCCCTGTGCCCTGTGCCCTGTGCCCTGTGCCCTGTGCGGTCGGTAGGTGGGTAGGTAGGTAGGTAGGTCGGTAGGTCGGTAGGTAGGTAGGTAGGTAGGTAGGTA
>CAJNDV010003879.1:0-10136 GCA_905221635.1 Symbiodinium sp. CCMP2456
CCTAGAGCGCTACACCCTGCGACTCCTGCACTTGAGGAGGTTGAGGGGCTCAGGGGTTTAGGGTTTAGGGGTTTAGGGTTTAGGGGTTCAGGGGTTTAGGGTTTAGGGTTTTGGGTTTTGGGGTTCAGGGGTTTAGGGTTTTGGGTTTTGGGGTTTATGGTTCAGGGTGAGGAGGTCATGTACTCAGTATTCCTGCGCTTTACGTTCTTGTTCGGTCCCTGCTATGCCCGGAATGTGTAAAGACTACAGTCCGATATTCCCTTGTTACTTATATGTAGGCCCTCGAGACTGCCATGGCTAAAAGCCTTTTTCTGGTTGTTGAAGCTTCGTATTCGGGCTTTAGGGAAGCTTACGGTTCTCGGTTGTTGGTTGCGGCACGGTTAGGGTATAATTAGGTCTCCGAATTATCAAACAATGTGCACTTCTGGCTCTGACAGCTATGTGCCAGTGATTTCCTCAGGTGAATAAAAGATCATTAGTCTCATTAGTCGTTCGTTGGTTGGTCTCTCCGTGATCTTTTAAGGTATTAAGGTACTACATGGATGAGAAAGACCAAGTTGGCAGTAACTTTTCTTCTTTTTATAGAGCCGTCGCTAGAGTAAGTATTGCTTATGAAGCTACTGTAGAACACATGTAGTCAGAATTGAATTCTATTCGGTATTCATATGTATTGTCTTTCAGGGCTCGAAAACCAGCCTGAAACATGGGTCTGTACACTGCCGACTGACCTCGGGAATTGCTTACAGGGAATCCCTGCGGCCGCAACCCAAATACCCGCACAAACCCCAAAACCCAAAACCCTAAACCCCTGAATCATAAACCCCAAAACCCTAAACCCCGGCCCCTTTTGGCTACTGTTGTAATACACAGGATCTCTCTCTTGTATCAACTTGTACGATTTGCATTTAGAACACACAAATGTTCAAGAACCCACACGATAACAAACCTGGAAAGGCGACCGTTTATCTTCAAGGTTAACCCAGCCACCTAAAGCATGTAGGCTCTTACGACCGACCCCCGAACCCACCCGGACCCTCCTGCTTCCTTGCCCCGAGGCAACACGGGCTGGCTTACATTATTCGTGAAGCTCAGGCCAAAGCCTGAGAATTCTGGGGTGTCTTGTACTTCCTTGCAAAGCTTGATTCCCCTTGCAACATGGGAGGTTGTATACTATGTAGACGAGACCAGTGAGACGTGTGGTTTGATTCTTATAGTGAAGTCTTAGAGTCTTAGAGTCTATTCAGTTCAGTCTATGGGCTGAAACTGCCACAATTCCGCGAAAAGTAACACATTCCCTGCATTATCCCCGGTCTCATATAGCAATTGCCCTGGGCAGCATAAATCGGGTAGTTGGACTTGTGTTGATTTGAGGACGCACGGTCCAGCAGTTGGGTGTGTATCTCAAGGCACAAGAGTTGTGAGTAGGGCTCACGGTTTAGGTAAGAGGTTTTTTTTGGTTTCAGTCGATTATACGGAGCTTTGGAGGTGCCGTTTCCGGTGGCTAGTGACTAGTGGTTGTGTTCTATTCTTAAAGCAAGTGGTGTTGCTGTTGATGCTGGACTCGTCCTAGCAGCTGCTGCTGCTATCGCTTCTGCCATGGATGATGATTCTGTTGGCTGAGGAGGTGTGGAGGCTTCAGAAGCGGAGACTCCGGAGCACAACGTAGTTCTAACTGGGCAGCCACAGAAGGGTGCTCGTGGTCGTGGGAGACCGCCGGGCACTTTCGGAAGCCGGCTGCTGCGTTCCATGTTGCATGCTTCGAGAACCCATGACGACGGTGCCGACGTGCGTCATGAGTCAGCTGCAAGGAGTGCACAGCCGGCGCAACCGGTCGTTGCAGAGACTAGAGAGACTAGCTTCTGCCAGGATTTGGGGCCTCATGTCTACGGAGTCGGATTGGGTCAAGCTTTGTGGAGGGCTTGTTCCGGGGTGGCACAAGGCACAGCAAACCGCGAGGCCAGCAACGACAACAAGGTTTTCCGGCCGCTGTTGCATTGGTCACGAAGCATCACAAGCTTGAAAGCTGAGTCTGCCAAGCTACAGCTTGACCGCGGCACTTTGGCCAAAGACATGAAGCATTGTGCAGCATCAGTGCTTTCTATGTCTAAGCATGCTTGGGGAGGATTCTTGAAGGCCATCCAGGACAGGATGTCGACGTCTTGGAGACCTTTGGGCCTCTTCAAACGCCGCCGATACGACGAGACGCCGACGAAGATCAAGACCGCGAGGCCAGGTGTCCAGGGCAAGGATGATTCAACTGCCAAAGTATTCCAAACTGAATTTACAGCTGCTGTCTTATTCCGACATGTGTCCGAGAACAAAGCGGTCTTGGTACAAACCACTTGCCCCCCTATCCTTACATGCTGTGAGGACAGTTCGGAACCGTGTGTTCGTGGGTGCCAACGGTTTGCTGAGAATTGTTTGCCTGATCTTCATGAATTGATTCCTCCAGGCCCTGGTGTTCACTCCTTCTCTTTGCCCTGCTCGGACCGCCATGCCAGCAATTTGGCATGTGAAGCGGCCATCTCAGCCCAAGATACAGAGTGGCTCCTTTCACACACACTGTGCGACGTGCATAAAGCTTCGCAGGTCCAGACCGCCATGTTCGCCTTCCTCAAATCCCAAATCAGTGGGCTCATAAGTTGTGCCCTTTCCATGTACTCGGCCGGAGCGACCCATAAACTCCGCCAAGCGCTCTTCGAAGTACTCGATGACACCGTCGAAGTCCACAAGGGTGAGCCTCGGGAGGCCTGGGCAGACTACAGTTCCGGTGTGCTGGATCTCTTCTTGGATGCCTCTTGTGATGACAGTGGGCGAGTTCCACAGGAGCGCTTTCTCTGTCAGAGACACGTACTCCTGGCTTTGTTGAATGGAGACTGGCAAAACCCTGTCCCACACCATTGGACGCCTCAAGCCGACTCGCTGGATCGTTCCGAGCTTTTGCAACAGATGAAAGAGCACCTTGTGCCAGCTTTAGTACCATCCGCCTGCCCGACGTTCCAAAGAGCAAAATGGACCGGTTGTCAGACAACTCTCGGATGGGCAGGGCTACTTGGACTTTGCCACCAACTACTGCAACAATCGATGCAACGACTTCACGGGGCAAACCCTGTGGCTTCCGTGCAAGACAATGCTGCAGCTGGGCCAGGTTGGGGAGGTGTAGCTGCAAATGCAGCAGGCCCGCTGAATCATCAAGATGATGCTGGGGGCCCAGACGCCGACAACTTTCGAGGAGTGACGAGCGAAGACTTTCGTGACGGGTCTGCAGCTCCAACAGACGACGACTGGCTTGAGAAGCTGGACTTCATGGTGGGAAATATTGATTGGGCCGAGATTAACCGGTGCATGAAGAAGAAGGCCGTCCTATGGGCATCGCATCCCATGACGCCCACACTTCTTGTGTTGATGCGTCATTGCATGCAGGCGCCGTTAATGTTGATGCACCACTTCTTGAAGATCTCTGGGGACGAGTGGCAGGAAAGTCAACAGTTCTTGGCTGCAGCTGGTGGCGCCCGCTCCTTCCGGGTCTTGGATGGTTTCCTGGGCCAGAGCATGAAAGCTTTTTTCGAGACGGTGAGGCCATGGCATGAACAATTATCGTTACGTTCACTCCCTTCACTGCAATCTTCCAGTGTGTCCCTGCGTTATATGACTATATGAAGCCCATCAGGCCTGCCTTAAAGCCTTAGGCCCTTAGGCCCTTAGGCCTTCGGCTTTTTGACCTAGACCCATTCGGCAATAGCATTCTTAACTTTAAGTCTTTCCTGGCAATGATTCAGCAAGTGCATTTTTTTGTAAGTAAAGGGTAGGTCACACGCAAGTTTGCATGGCAGGCAGCAGTTCCATGAGGCATGTGATGCTCTTCCCCAGAAAGGCTGCGTTCGCTCGACGAGAGTGTTGGCTTTCCGGCTCCTGGCTAGAGCTGCGGGCGCTTGCCGGTTGCTGTTGGCAGATGAGCGGCGAGGGTACCCGTGGAAGCTGTTCGGGGCATTAACAGGCGAAGCAGGGTGTCAAGCAATCTTCAATGACAAACCGTGCATGTATGATCGTTTGACTTCTTACATGATCCAGCAGTTCCCCAGTGCGGAGCAATTTCAATCACGGGATTGCCAGCTGCTCTTGAGCAGCTTGGCGGAGCTCATGTACACCGACATTGCACAAATTGAGTGCAAGCACAGCTCCTTGAGAAAAGTCAACGTCATCAGAGCGACCCAGAGCCAGACGCTTACTTTAGAGCTTGTGGCCGCAGACCTGGTCTGTCGCAATTTCACCAGAAAGACTGCAGCGAAGCGGCGTCTGATGTGTGGGCCACTGAAGGGGAGCCGAAAGCCAGGCAGACGTGCTCGCGGAGAGGCCCAAGTTGGAGCGCAACGGAAGAAAAAAGGAGGTGGTGGACCTTGGCGTGCATTCTTATCCATGCACTCCAGAGGAATGAAACTCACTCGTCGTTCACTCACACTGTTGATGCAGCAGTACAGACACCTGAAAAGGAATGACCCAGAGCGATTCAGTGAGCTCTGTGCAGCTGGCCGACTAGGCACCATTGCAGTGCGGCATGGAGGTCCGGCATTCGGTCGCAGGGGTAAAGTTCCACGTGCACAACTTGCTCGACAGAATTGGTCTAACATCCATTTGCTGCAGCCTGTGGAAACAAGTTTGGCCATCATTCGAAGTGATTGCCGCCTTGGCAAAAAGCGGAAGAGACAGGAGAATGAATTGGCCTGCGAGAAATTCCGTAAATGTTCGCAGGAGCTTGTCGGCACTGGGACAATACCGCTTCCTCCTGGGACCTCCACATCCAGCTCAGATGCTCCCCCTGCTGCCATTGTCTATCCAGGGTCCTTGGCTGTTGTGGATTTCAGCTTGCCGGCCAATTTGCTTGAGGCCGGTTGGGTTCATAGCAGGAAAAATAAAAGCTTTTGGAGTTTGACTTACAAGAATCGAAGCTGGAACTTGAGTGTGTGCAAGTTTCGAGATCATCCAACCCCAGCAGGGGCAGGGGAAGTGTAGGGCTTGAACGTGTGTGAAAACAACATTCCGCAGTTTGGCCAAGGGTGAAGTAGCCGCGATTTCGAATGTAATGTGGTCAGCCACGTAGTGTGTGTAATGTGAACGTGATTATTGTAGTCACTGTAGTCCTTGTAGTAACGTGTAGTAGTAGGTAGACTTAGGTGCTATTTCACTGCTAGTTGTATGGGCCCAAGTCCCACTGCTTGTGGCTTACCTTCTCGAAGCTGTAGCCATAGCGGCCACAGCGATCCTAGTGCCAGGCTAGCTAGCGGCTAGGTCCGGTACGGCGTTCAGGTATCGGTATAAGTATAGTGAACGCTTTGCAAAGTACAGTGACGGTGTGTGTGTGTGTGTGTGTGCGCTTCTTCTGTTGCCACCGACATGCTCACATGTGTTTGCAGGATCTGCCTGGCAAGAATCTGCAGGGCTTGCGACCTGCGCTGACTGCCACGTGGACAGAACACTGCATGATGAGGTGTGTTAAGGACACAGCGGCAGCAGAGAGTTTGGGCCCACGGGAGACGGACTGCTACAAATGGAAAACATGCGTGTGCTCTGGAAAGGGTCTTGATGGGTGGTATTTCCAATCCAACCTGGTTTCTTTGCTGAAGCCTCACACGGTACTTCGTCGCAACAAGGCGGGAGAAAAGCGGACCAAGAAGGAGCGAACGCCCTTGGCCAGAAGATTGCTGGATGAGGCGCTGCTTGTTTTGGAGTTGAGGAAAGAAGCATCTGGGTTTGCTCCGGGTCCATCAAGTCGTTTGAATTATTCTGGCATTTACCGTGAAGAAGGCTGGGGTGACGCAGCACTTGCTGTTCTGCCGGCTCTTGCGAATGACGGAGGCAAGAGTGAGTCTAGCGCTACCGTGCAGACCACTCGCTGGTTCCATATGTCCTTTTGCAACTTTCGCACCTATGCCTTTGCAACCTTGGAGCTGGAGGAGGCTTCTGAACAGCCTTTCCGAGACAGGAAAATCTTGTCTGTTCCGCAGGAGCCTGTTTTCCGATCCAGCTTTGACACATTCAAGGAGTGTATTGACTTCGGCTGGCCATGGACTGCCCGTTTACATGTTATTTTGCAAGACGAAGAAGCCCTGCCGATGCTCGACATGGCTCCTAACGTCGTCGAAGTTTCTGCTTTGGAGTCGATACCCGAGTTCCGGGTTTGGAAGGCACAAGGATTTTGTTTTGAGGGGCAAACACAATGTTCTTCGAAGATAAGATACAACATTCAAATTCAAAAATGTCTTCTTTGTGGTGATTGATGATAGGTACTCTCAGTGGTCAGTACCGCTAGCCGCTAGCCTCACTAGCAGTCACTAGCCGGCACTATAGTGTCACTAGTGCCAGTCACCAGCCGTCACGTCAGTAGCCAAAGACGTTTCTTGTCCGACGCATTGGAATGAAACGGCTACGGCTAAGCAGCTAGGTGCAGCTAGTTATAGGTTGGGTTTGCGATGCGGGAATTTTGCAGCTTTCAGCCGTCCATAGCCCAAGGTCATCATTTCTGTTTCTGCTGTGGATTCATCTTTCGTGTTTGAATGCTCTGGCACCCTGTAGGGCTCCTTCGAAGAGAGACTCGAGCGGCAGAGACGAGCACGAGAACGTGCTGCTGCTGCTGCCCGCAAGGAAAAGAAGGCAGAATCGCGACTCAGAGGACAGCGTCCACATGATTCCCAAGATGCAGTGGATGCCGGGGACTGGCAAGAGGATGTGAACATGGAAGCTGCTGGAGTTGGCAGTGTTGATTTTGATGCAAATTTCGAGGACACTCAGACTCAGCCGATTGGCGAGGATGAGACCGAGGACGAGGACGTCGAGCCCTCTGGGGAGGACGTCGTGGGAGGCTTGGCCGACTACCAGGCACAGCTTGGAATCCAGAAGGAAGACGACCGCAAGAGTGACAACAGATCAGTGCCTGCGGCAGTGCGTGCGGCTGCTAAAGAGGCATCCGGGCCTTCCAGTAAAGCTGCAGCCAGGAGAGCAAAGGAAACCAAAGAGCAAATCCTGTTGCTGCCTGAAGGCCTTGGTTCGATCCGTTACAATCCCAAAACCAAGAAGATGATTGCGCACTGTGCCAATGCGGCGCACGGCTTGTGTCGCCGTGAGCGCACTTGCTGCCCCCGGGATGCATCTGCCCCTGGCAGACCACTGGGATTGTTGGGAGCCTGGCTGCAGCAGTCATCCCAGCACAAAGATCGGCAATCTCACGTTTTTGTCTGTTCCCCCAGCATCGAAGAGCGCAGGCAAGCTCGAGCTATGTTACATGGCCTTTCTGGTTCAGCTGCCTTCTTTGACAAGGAGAAAGAATGTGTGGATGGGGCAGATTCCGAGCCAGAAGATGTCACTTGATTCACTTTCGCTGTCCCAAATCATCGGGCTGGTCTTGCTAGCTAGCAGTGTTGCTACCGCTGCTACCGCCTGTGCCGAAAGTTGAAAAAAACTCGAGACGAGCTTTCGGCCGAGGGCGCAGGGTCAAAGCAGTTTGCTTCGGGACGTGGAAATCAAGGGTCCGCGACAGTTGGCCACATAAACGAATGGCAGCTAGCTAGGGCTGATGTGTTTGCCAGCTTGCAAACTGCTTTGTCTCTGAGGTAGTCTCCGGATGGCGATACCAATGGTTCAGCGTGGAGAGGCCAGGGCACGGAATGTTGATTTACGACTGACGTGCCCAGGACGGCTGCACTTGAGTATCACTTGATGTCGTTCAATTTCAAGATAGCAGAGATAGCTTGCTTGATCTGGCTCCAATATTGATGTCGAAGATTCAACGACGAAGAGGGTAGGGCGGGTAGGAGCAGCAAAAAGGTGATTCTTATGGGTTTAATGGTGCTCAAACATGTTCTCAATGCAGGGTTCCCAGCAAACGAGGCCAAAGATTCAAGGCCCGTTCCTTCCAATCAATTCTTGTTCATTGTCCAGGACATCTCCAAAGCATGCTTCGGGTGGCCTTGGGGCGGATTGGCTCATGAGGCTGGGGAGCCCATGCTTATGTGACGACCCTGAACTGCTCCGATGCTTGCAGGTTTGATGGCTTCCTCTGCCACCCGCCACGCCTGGGTTTTGAGAGTCCCTCAGAAAGGGCGGAATGTCCTGAAAGGGGACGAAAGTTTGCAGGGCTGAGGCCTTCTCAACAAACCTTAAACCCAAAGCCCTAAACCCTAAAGTTTAAACCCAAACCCTGTTGGCATAGAGCTGGCCTTGTCTCGGCAGAAGTTTGTTTTTTTGGTGCACGAGGCAGTCTCGTCTCGGATGCCTCCTTTGCCGAGATATTCTCGGCGAAGGGGCATCCGAGACGAGAACATCTGTAGATTGTAGACTCTAGGCCCTCTAGGCCAGGCCTCTAGGCCCTAGTCTAGGGCCCTAGGCTCGGCCCTTGATTCCCTAGATCTTGAGCCCTAGGTCCGACGCCATAGGCCATACGTGCATACTCGGTCACCGTGCTGCTGGGTTTTCCAGAGATTGAGGCAGCCAGGTGAGGCGGCCACTGATCACTGAGTTCGAAGCTGAATTTCATGCGTTTCGCTGGAGGAAAAGGATAGAGTCGGATCTAGGATGCTGACCAGGTGACTTTGCTACATGGTTCGCGCCACACACTACGAAGTCATATAAGTCAGATCCGCCAATCTCGAGGCCACTACACATGAGCTGATAGGGACGAAGAGAGACACAGAGAGAGCGCGAGGGAGGCCTAGAGCTAGATTGCTAGATCAAGCGGACTTGCTCCAGCGGAGAGAAAAATGAAGTGGGAGTGAGTACGAAGGGGAGAGGGAGAGAGAGGGAGACAGCCAGACAGAGAACGAAAGCGCGTGGGGGTAAGGGTAGGGGAGAGGGAGACGGAGAGAATAAGATAAGAAGATGGTATTTCGAACCATCCTTGCTGCGTCTTCTTCTATGCTTGTCCTGCTGCTCCGTGCGATTTGGTTGCAATGCTCCATGCCAGGCTTTACATAGCTTTGCTTCGGAAAGACAAGTACAGCGAGGACGACGTTCTGAAACTGCAGGAGATGATGAAGGCTTCTTGCAGAGTCTTGCAGATTCTTGCAATTTCTTAGAAAGCCGCTGCCATAGCTGCCATAGCTGAAACTGCAGGTACAGCAGCCACAATCAATGAGCTTGCGCCAGGTTACTAGGTTACTACTGTAAGCCTAGTAACACCGTAAGGCAGACTGTAGTGCCCCCAGCAGTCACAGCCTCCAGATCCTGTGTGACTGCAAGATGTTGTTGTTTTGCTTCCGGTGCCGTGGCATCGGAGATGTGACTCAAGACTCAAGACATACTTGCCAGGCCCTTGAAGCTGATCGTCGCAGTCCGAGAAGTGTCTCGGAATGCCTTCTGAAACCTGGAGATCCTGGGTGCTTTCGCAGCTTGCTTCGCTTGCAGGCCAGGGCCAGGGCCCTGACATGAGTGCTTTTCCAAGGGCCAAGGCCACGTTTGCGAGGGAAGCCTACTTATACTCGGTCACTAGGTTAGTAGGTTAATTGAGGTAGACTCGAACTCTTTTGAGTCCAAATTGCATTGGTTCTAGTCCAGTCTAGTGAGTCTAGCGATTTTTCGGTTGACATCACTTGCCAAATAGATGGCTCCAGATAGGTGCGTGAAATTTCGGCCAGAGTTTTCCAAGCTTAAAGCAAGATCTTTGAAACGGAAACTATGCCAAAAAGCGCACCCAACCAACAAACAAATGCTCCAAAAATGCACCCCCGGGCTGGCCCAGCTTCCAGAAATGCGACAAAATTGCGCTTGCAGGTTCCCAGAATTGTTTGGAGCATTTCCGAAGCATTTTTGTAGCATTTTTGGCGCATTTTTGGAACAGTTCTAGGCTGACTTCTACAATTGCGGAGCAAGTCCTAGCTCAGCCAAACAAGAGGAAAAATGCACCCGGGCAGCCAAGAATGCACCCAAATTGCTTCGAAAATGCTCCCAAAATGCGTTTCCTTGGAAAATGCCCCAAAAATGCTCCAAAAATGCTCCGAAAATGCTCCAAAAATGCTCTGTTCCAGGAGGCGGGGAGCCCAAAAATGCTCCAAAATGCTCCAAAAATGCTCCCAAAATGCGCCCAGCCCAGGCCCCAGCCCCCACCCCCCCCAGCCCAGCCCCCCCCAGGCCAGGCCAGGCCAGGCCAG